>OX465103.1:23743973-23873973 GCA_949987565.1 Luidia sarsii | reverse complement strand
CCCACTCCCACTCCCACTCCCACTCCCACTCCCTCTCCCTCTCCCTCTCCCTCTCCCTCTCCCTCTTCCTCTTCCTCTTCCTCTTCCTCTTCCTCTTCCACTTCCTCTTCCTCTTCCTCTTCCTCTTCCTCTTTCTCTTTCTCTTTCTCTTTCTCTTTCTCTTTCTCTTCCTCTTCCTCTTCCTCTTCCTCTTCCTCTTCCTCTTCCTCTTCCTCTTCCTCTTCCTCTTCCTCTTCCTCCTCCTCCTCCTCCTCCTCCTCACTAGGTGGGCTTTGTGAACGCCCTGCAGTTCAGCAGCGACGGCAGGCTCCTGGTGGCCGGGGTAGGGCAGGAGCATCGGCTAGGCCGCTGGTGGCGAGTGAAAGAGGCCAAGAACAGCGTGGTGATCCTCCGTCTGAGAAAACGGACGGCAGGCGGCGAGGGAGAGGGAGAGGGTGGCGGAGGAGACTAAAGACTGAATGACAACATTTGGGAACGCCGGCACAGGACCGACGGGAGCAAGCACCGGCTCTTCTCTGGCATTCTCAGCATTCCCTGACCTCCACAGATTCGCTCTGCTAAAGAGATGAGAGAACTGGAAGTACTAACTGGAACTAAAGAGTCGGGCCGGGGGTGGATTTCAGCGAGTCGTACGGTGCATCGTAACTCAACTTACGATGGATAAACCCATCGCGAGTTGTCATACTGTGTATGGTGTCTGTGCATCGCTCATCGTCTTGCGCTTGGTCGTAAGTTACGATGCGTTTGATGAAAGCTGGGCTGGATGCCAGCGGGTGACTTTGCCTTGGCTCTGTGCATGTGGCTTACATGTAAACTCATCCAAACTTCGCATCGGTTGTGGTGTAAAGAATGGTGCTGGTCGGTATTGTATGATGCAACCCACACTGCTGGGCTACTTTTTTTTTGGGGGGGGGGGTGGGTCGCAGTGGATCCCGAAGACTCTGTGAAGTAAAGGATAAGATTTGTTTCAGCCCCATGCCCTGAAGCACTCGTCAATACTGACAGCCTATCATCTCCAAGCATTATCCCAGGCAGGCTCTCTGAGAACTTGAGCAGACTGGGTACGGAAAGTTCAAAGACAGATACACCACCAAAGCAACGCATATAGAGACAAGCAAGAAATCTCATTCGTTTGGATGACTCTGTGCTTTGATTGAATGCCTGGTCTCAGAAGCAAGGCGGCATAGTCCAGTGTCTAGTGTAGTGTTTTCATTCATTTCCTTAATCTTGTCATTGCCAAAAACTTGATCACTTCTTTAATCATGGGAATTTTGTTTCTAAACTTTTCACAATTGGCTGACTGGACCTGCTGAGTTCCCCCGGCCTTTTTTTTAAAAAGAAGTCATTGCCTTGTAAGATGCATTAATGTCGCCTGATAGTCAAGAACAAAAAATGCTCTATTATTTTATGGGAAGAAGTCAAATTAAAAAACAAAAATCATTCCGATATCTCAGTGTTTGAAACAACAAATCATGTGAGCGGCCTCAATGATTAACAGAAAATAAATCAGTATTTACTTTGTAATTTTTATTTTCTGAAAGCTGTCAAATATTGAGGATGCTGTATTAGTTCAGTACTATAAAACCTTACACTGATATCTACACTGGTGTCGATGGCTACAATAAAAATAGTCATTTATATTACACAAAATATTCTCTCCTGCATATTACAATTCCGCAGCATTTCTGAAATGTGATTATTTGAGTATTCTGCAGTTCAGTTTATAAAAGAAGGAATCACATTTCAAATCAGGACCTTTCTTTTTGAGAAAGGTCCTGCTAGGATCGAAACGACAGGCCCTTCCAATTTTCGACAAAAATATCAACATGGTCAAGCGGTGAGTTGATATTGTAACAGGGTCCTAAAAAGTATTCAACCCAGGGAGCTCTACAGCAAGGCAGGGTTATCCATTCAGTGTCATTGCAATACCTAAAGTTGGGTATTCAACCCAGGGAGCTCTATGGCAAGGCAGGGTTATCCATTCAGTGACATTACTATACCTAAAGGTGGGTATTCAACCCAGGGAGCTCTACAGCAAGGCAGAGTTATCCGTTCAGTGTCATTGCAATACCTAAAGGTGGGTATTCAACCCAGGGAGCTCTGCAGCAAGGCAGACTTATCCATTCAGTGTCATTGCAATACCTTAAGGTGGGTATTCAACCCAGGGAGCTCTACAGCAAGGCAGAGTTATCCATTCAGTGTCATTACTATACCTAAAGGTGGGTATTCAACCCAGGGAGCTCTACAGCAAGGCAGGGTTATCCATTCAGTGTCATTGCAATACCTAAAGTTGGGTATTCAACCCAGGGAGCTCTATGGCAAGGCAGGGTTATCCATTCAGTGTCATTACTATACCTAAAGGTGGGTATTCAACCCAGGGAGCTCTATGGCAAGGCAGGGTTATCCATTCAGTGTCATTACTATACCTAAAGGTGGGTATTCAACCCAGGGAGCTCTATGGCAAGGCAGGGTTATCCATTCAGTGTCATTACTATACCTAAAGGTGGGTATTCAACCCAGGGAGCTCTACAGCAAGGCAGACTTATCCATTCAGTGTCATTGCAATACCTTAAGGTGGGTATTCAACCCAGGGAGCTCTACAGCAAGGCAGAGTTATCCATTCAGTGTCATTACTATACCTAAAGGTGGGTATTCAACCCAGGGAGCTCTACAGCAAGGCAGAGTTATCCATTCAGTGTCATTACTATACCTAAAGGTGGGTATTCAACCCAGGGAGCTCTGCAGCAAGGCAGAGTTATCCATTCAGTGTCATTACTATACCTAAAGGTGGGTATTCAACCCAGGGAGCTCTACAGCAAGGCAGAGTTATCCATTCAGTGTCATTACTATACCTAAAGGTGGGTATTCAACCCAGGGAGCTCTACAGCAAGGCAGGGTTATCCATTCAGTGTCATTACTATACCTAAAGGTGGGTATTCAACCCAGGGAGCTCTACAGCAAGGCAGAGTTATCCATTTAGTGTCATTACTATACCTAAAGGTGGGTATTCAACCCAGAGAACTCTACAGCAAGGCAGAGTTATCCATTCAGTGTCATTGCAATACGTAAAGGTTGGTATTCAACCCAGGGAGCTCTATGGCAAGGCAGGGTTATCCATTCAGTGTCATTACTATACCTAAAGGTGGGTATTCAACCCAGGGAACTCTACAGCAAGGCAGAGTTATCCATTCAGTGTCATTGCAATACCTTAAGGTGGGTATTCGACCCAGGGAGCTCTACAGCAAGGCAGAGTTATCCATTCAGTGTCATTGCAATACCTAAAGGTGGGTATTCAACCCAGGGAGCTCTATGGCAAGGCAGGGTTGTCCATTCAGGGACATTACTATACCTAAAGGTGGGTATTCAACCCAGGGAGCTCTACAGCAAGGCAGAGTTATCCGTTCAGTGTCATTGCAATACCTAAAGGTGGGTATTCAACCCAGGGAGCTCTGCAGCAAGGCAGACTTATCCATTCAGTGTCATTACTATACCTAAAGGTGGGTATTCAACCCAGGGAGCTCTACAGCAAGGCAGAGTTATCCATTCAGTGTCATTGCAATACCTAAAGGTGGATATTCAACCCAGGGAACTCTACAGCAAGGCAGAGTTATCCATTCAGTGTCATTACTATACCTAAAGGTGGATATTCAACCCAGGGAACTCTACAGCAAGGCAGGGTTATCCATTCAGTGTCATTGCAATACCTTAAGGTGGGTATTCAACCCAGGGAGCTCTATGGCAAGGCAGGGTTATCCATTCAGTGACATTACTATACCTAAAGGTGGGTATTCAACCCAGGGAGTTCTACAAGGCGGGTGGCACTGACAACCAGAAGAATGTTAACCCTTTGTCCGTCACAATACCTGGTTAAAGTTTTTGCTTAGAGTAATAAACAGATTTACACCTTGCATTTTGCTGATAATCCTTTTTGATATTAATTTTTGTTTATTTCCCCAAGGGAAAGATCTCTTTGATCTTTCCTCCTCGACTAACTGATCCTTACCCTACTCACTGCACTTCCCTTTCATCTCGCCTTTGTCTATCTTCCAACTTTCCTCTCTGTCCTTTGTCTGTCATCCCTGGTGTGGATTTATATGTATCACTCTCCTCTCCCTCTCTGTTCTTGACCTTGTCATTCTGCCTTTCAGGCTACGGTTGGAGAGAGTGGAGTCATCCTAAGAACTGACAGGGGCTTTTGTGTGTGGGAAGCAGTTGGACAATGAGAGAAATTGTCCTGCTGCAATAATATTTTTGAAGTCGATTTCACCCCGGGGGAAGTTGGAAAAAAAAAGGTTATGGGAGGAGCTTGAGAGCAGCTGGGTTGGGAGTCTCGCTACAGTTTCTCCCTAGGCGGTGTCTGAACCTTCCATGGATTGTCGAATCCAGGGCAGGAATCTGGTCACTCTGGTGTAGAGCCCGTACTTGCCCTCCCTGTCGCAGCCCTCTCCCCAGCTGATCACCCCCACCAGGTGCCACCTCCTACCCCTCTGGATGGCTAAGGGCCCGCCGCTATCTCCCTGGCAGGCGTCGCCATGTGAGGCACGACTGTAGCCGGCGCAGAACATGTTCTCGGTGACGACCTTTTCGGTGGAGTTGCGGCATAGGTCCTGCGGCACGATGGGGACGTTTGCATGCTGGAGGTACCTCGGGTATATTCCGCCCTCCAGCAGCTGTCCCCAGCCGCTGATCCGGCCGACCTGCCCTGAAGTCAGCAGCTCCTTGCCGATGCGAGCGCTGGGCAGGCAAATGGGGGCCACGTAGCTGTCCAGCTGGGGCACCTGCTCGGCCAACTCCAGCAGAGCGATGTCGGCGTCGTAGGTCGCCCCGTTGAAGCGGGGGCTGAGTATCACGCGATCGACGCGGAAGCGCATCTGGGACGGCTCGACGTCCAGGACATCGTGGTCTCCGAGATGTACCTCGAGCTCGTCGGCCCCGAGCTTGTACAAGGTGATGCAGTGCGCTGCCGTGAGCACCCAGCGATGGTTGAGCAGCGACCCGCCGCAGAAGTACTCTAAGTACTCTAGGTGAAACAGCCGGGCCATCCAGGGTGCAGAGCCTCGCTTGGCTCTCTCCCCGCTCGCAATGCGGTAGAAGTCCGACGGATTGGTTGCATCCTCGGTAGCCTCTGGTGCACTCACGATACCGCAGACTGAGGAAAGTAAAAGCAACAGGCTAAATGGGCATCCTAGCCAAATATATAGGCAGACGATCAGTGTAGAATACTTGTCATGATCAACTCAGAGAGAGAGAGAGAGAGAGAGAGAGAGGAGAGAGACAGAGACAGACAGACAGACAGACAGGCAGGCAGGCAGGCAGGCAGACAGACAGACAGACAGACAGAGAAACTGAGAGGGAAAGAGCGAGAGGGAGAGAGAAAGGGGAAGAGGGAGTGGAAGAAGGAGAGAGGGGAGGGAGAGGAAGGAGAGAGAGGAAGAGGAGGGAGATGGAGAGAGATAGGGGAGAGAGGGAAAGGAGAGAGAGGGAGAGAGAGGGAGAAAGAGAGAGAGGGAGACAGGAAAGAGAAAAGAGAGAGGGCGAAGAGAGAGAGGGGAATGGAGAGAGAGAGAGGGAGAGAGAGAAAGAGACAGGGGAGAGAGTTTAGGGGGAAAATAAGAAGAATGACATACCATTTGAGACATCTAGAGCCGAAGTCACATTCAGGTAGGCTGACACCTGGCCCAGCCTGAATCCAATCTTGCTGTATGCCATGCAGGAGTAGTGACCGGTGTCCGTCACTCTGGCATCACCGATCAGGAGGTTGTCGGCCAGGAGGCTGAAGATCCGCCGACTGGGCACCACTCTCCGGCCGTCTTTCTCCCAGACGATGTGGTGGCTGCCTGCAGCCGAGCATGTCAGCACGTGGTCAGTGCCAGAGGTAATGGTGGCGTTGCTGGGCGCTGTCTGAAAACCCCGGAAATGTACACTCTCAAGCGGTGTGTCATCGGTCACGAAGGTCAAGTCAACATATTCTGGTGACTGAAGGCTACTCCAACTGGCATCACCAACTGGTATTTAAGTAAAAACAAAAATAATAATAATATTTTTTATGGACATGAGGTTTTGATCCTACCAGGACCTTTCTCAAAGGCAGAATGACAAAGACAAGCGCTGATTGGAAGAGAAAGGAGTAAGATGATGGGTAAAAGGAGGAAGCTGGTTGACCGACTAACATCAGATCACAAGGAAGGGTAAGCAGTAGGGAAGGGAAAAAAGGGGGGAATCTGGTAGACAGACAAGGGTGAGATCAAGGGGAAGGGCAAGCACCAAACAGTAGGGCAGTGATTAAAAAAGTTAATATCAAAGGGAAAAGATATAAGGGAAGTGATTTCCATTAGGGGTATCCTAAGGTCTGGAATTGTTTGTAAACCTATGGTTATATATAGGCTTATAAAGGTACCTTTTTAGTGTTTTTAGATTTGCTGGAGGGCAAAATTCTGTTTTTGAGACCATAGAACTCAAAGTTGGCTACAAATTTGTGTTTTGGAATAAACCAAGAATGACAGCTCAAGTTACTTGTCACCGAATGTTTCTGATCCAATTTTCAACTTTGCTCTGGAGACAAAATAACTCACAGAGATAAACTAACTGTAGTAAACTTGTGATGACATAGGACCTGATATGCATTTGCTTTCCTCCAAACATGAGTCTTCTCTTTTCAAATTCTTTATAAACAGCAGGACCATGGTGGTTGTTTTCATTTACTCTAACAATCTCAATCTGCCCAGAAATGCAGCAAATTCTCCCACTCTCTAGGATTTTCAAACCCAGCCTCAACCCTGTGCCTCGGACAATGTTATAGATCAACAAGAGCAAAAGTGACTTAATTATGTGGAAAGCGTGACTCACTTTGCAGTACAAAGCCAGTGCGGATTAGTTGGCTATCAGGCAGCTGGGCTTCGCATATGTAGATGTCCTCATGCCTGGTACCCATGCTACCGATTCTAAGGCTGCTTCCGCCGGGCACCGGCAGAACCAAAATGCCCTCCGTTCGCCGACCTGCACAGGAGAACGATACACGCAATCAGCGATGAGGACATAGAGGGAGCCCTTGCATTGTAGATTAATGGTCAACGAAATTGTAAGATATATACGATTTGAAGGTTTGCATGGTGGAAGTAACAGGTGGAAGGTTTGCGGTGACACCATGTACATAAAGACATCTCTTTTGAGACTGGTATGAAGTGTGGCTCTGAAAAGAGTCAACATTTCAGGCAGCGTGTACTCGGGCATGGAGAAGATGATGGGTGGAGAGCGCACGCTGACGACAGGCAGCAGCAGAAAAGAAAGATGTTTTTGAAAACAGTCCTGCAGAAAGTTAGTAATGATGTGTTTTTGTCTGCCTTAAAGGGTCTGTGCAATGACAATTTTATTTACTTAAATCCATGCTACAGAACTATTTTGCAATGTTGCTAACAATCAAACTGCTGGGGTGTATTTGCAAGTTTTCAGTTTTTATGCTAATGAGAATTTCAATATTCATGAGCAAATGTGTGATGTCAAATTTTTGATCATGGAACAGAAACTCAATGGGATGTATACAAAAGTTTCTGAAAATTTCTGATTTTTCCTGCAGACCTATCCCTAAACCTGTTGATCTACTGCCAAAATGTATGCTTCATAATCATTATTTTAGTGAAGAAGTTTTTCATCAAACCTAACCCAGAGGAATCTAATAATGTGCAGTTTGAAAGTTGATGTTTTTCTTCAGTTTTAAACTGTGGGTTCCTGACATGACCTTACAATAGCGCCCTCATTTTTATAAGGATATTTTCAAAGGTGAAAAAGATCACCAACTTCTGACTCTACTAAGAAAAAGAAGCTTGTCAATATGTTCATACACTTCTCTAGATCCCTAGATGAAAGCAGAAAATGAGCTTGACTGTGATATTCATTGCACACAGACCCTTTAACCCACAAAGAGTCCCAAAATGGAATCCTGAATAATTAACAAGCTATAATTAGACAAAATATTAATTTATTCAAATGAAATTTTACACAAATGTTCAATATGTAATTCTCTATTACCCTGCCAAATATCATTTAAATTGAACCACCGAGATCTGAGGGATCCACCCCCCCCCAGCTATGCTCTTCATCCTGAAAACGCTTACAAATAATAACGAAGCCTAGCTATAGGCCTACCGTCCGGCAATTCATCGATCCCTTTGAACCACTTGACAACAGCGCCCTCTAGATTGACACGGCATTCCTGCTCCACATAGTCCCCAGATTGCAGGCCGGTCATATCAGCTGGGCTGTGCACAAACTCCAGTGAAGCACTTGGAGTAGGATCTGATGGGAAAAAAAAGAGAGAAAGAAATCAGGTTCTCCGACCAGACCCATAAATCCAATTCCCTCTAGCCTCTTGCAAATATCTGGACCTGAAGCCGTGACGGATGTAAATATTTTTTACATCCGTCACGGCTTCAGGTCCAGATCCGGCCAATTGTTTTTGGCTATTAGGCAGCGGCCTCCCCCGGTAGTCAACTATTGTTTCAATTTCAATTTCAATTTCAAGTCAAACAAATAAAGGACAAATTTGAACTGGCTGTGAACTTTTCAACAAATTTGAAAAAATGGCCAAAGAAAAAATGTGACTGGACACAGGGACTTGAACCCGAGATACAGGTGCTCTTACCATCTGAGGTCAGAAGCTAGATGCCCCAAACAGGCCTATAACCTCCAGGGATCATGCCCCTGGCTACAGCAGCTCGGGGATTTTCAAATACCGGGTAAGTCACCAAGTGGTATTTTGTATGCTCATTCCTATCCAAGAAATAGAACATTTGATAACTGAATAATGAATATCTTAAAATCTAGTGGGCCTATGACGTTTCGATCCTAGCAGGACCTTTCTCAAAGGCAGAATGACAAGGACAAAAAGACCTTTTTGTCCTTGTCATTCTGCCTTTGAGAAAGGTCCTGCTAGGATCAAAACGTCTGGCCCACCACTAAATTTTAAGATTTGCATTTTGGTAATTTTAGTCAGTAAGCAGTTTGCAACATTTTTGTATATCACTTTGAATGATGAATTTATTGTATTCTGTATTCTGAATGAAGATTATTGTCTGTGTTCATACAAACAGTGGGTTTTCAAGATCTGTTGGTGTCGAATCGTGTTCTTGTACAAATACATGAACCGGTAAACGCAATTGAAGTCCGTTTCATTTGAAGTTTCTTTTTCCCATTGAGCTATACTTCGGTCTGTACGGTATTAAAAGCTTACTGTAGCTGACAAATGAAGCAAGGAATCCTCCCCTTTCAACGGATGCATCGGACACAAACTGGATGATGAGCAGATTGGACGATGACTGGAGTGGTGCGGGAATTTTATCCCCGCAGAACTTCCCCAAAGGCTCAGCACCTGCATGTAGATAGAGGGCCATAGACAATATCTATCATGCTTGCCATGCATGTCATCCTCACCATCTTCATCATCACCATCTTCATCATCCTCACCATCATCCTCATTCTCACCATCTTCACCATCCTCCTCATCTTCATCATTCTCACCATCCTCACCATCTTCATCATCACCATCTTCATCATCGTCACTATCTTCATCATCCTCACCATCCTCCTCATTCTCACCATCTTCACCATCCTCCTCATCTTCATCATTCTCACCATCCTCACCATCTTCACCATCCTCACCATCCTCCTCATTCTCCCCATCTTCACCATCATCCTCATCTTCATAATTATCCTCATCCTCACCATCTTCACCATCCTCACCATCTTCACCATTCATTCTCACCATCTCCACCATCCTCATCATCTTCATTCCTCACCATCCTCACCATCTTCACCATCTTCACCATCCTCATCATCCTCCTCATTCTCACCATGCATCTTCACCATCCCCACCATCTTCATCATCCTCACCATCTTCATCATCCTCCCCATCCTCCCCATCCCCACCATCTTCACCATCCTCAACATCCTCACCATCTTCATCATCCTCCCCATCTTCACCATCCTCACCATCTTCCCCATCCTCCCCATGTTCACCATCTTCATCATCCTCCCCATCCTCCCCATCCTCCCCATCTTCACCATCCTCCTCATTCTCACCATCTTCACCATCCTCATCATCCTCACCATCCTCATCATGATTATCATAACAGGTCTTCTATACCCACGGACAACTCCACTTCAGTAATCCAACACCAAGTATACCTCCTGAGTCTCAGGATCATAGCCAGTAAATTTATCATAGGGGGGGGGGGGGTTGAGGAAAGCTGTCAAATTGTGTGTGTTTTGAGGGGCTGGTATTCCTTGCTCTATGGTATAAGATAAGCTAACACTCAAAATCCCAGTGGGGGTGAGGTGGGGGGAGCAACAAGCTTTCATTGGGGGGAGGGGAGCGGACCCCCCCCCACGCCCCCCCCCTTAGGTATGCCTCTGCCTTGGGTATCCTCTCAGTCCTTGACATCCAATACAAAGCTGGCTTCATGCCCCTGTGGTCACGGTGGGCAGGGAAAGATTTTCCACGCTCCAGCGCTCTGGTGGGCAACAAAAATCTTTCCACTTCTGAACTTCAAAAGTTAAGAGGGCCTGACGTTTCGATCCTAGCAGGACATTCTCAAAGTCAAATGCCTTTGAGAAACAAGGTCCTGCTAGGATCGAAACGTCAGGTTATTTTTAGATTTACCGGGTATGTATTGCAGGTAATTTTAGTCAGTGAGCAGTTTTTGGTATTATAACTTCACTTATGAACTTGGTGGAGTAAAAAGGTTATAATTTATTTCCTGTACTCTACCCTCTGACTTATTGTCCTTCACCAGGATGGAATCAAATGAGCAGAAGTAGCCCTCCATCTCTAGGAAGTGGAAGGTGAGGTTGATCAAGTTGCCGGGTGGAGCGTGGATTTCAAGGGTGCAGTCAGCGTCGCTTGGATACCTGCCAGGGTAGCCTGGCGACGTGAGGTTGCCGTGGAGAAAGCCCCGCCATGTTTGGTCGCAGCCTTGTGCATGGTGACAAAGAGAAAGTGAGAAGATTCATTTGAAAAAGAAGAAGAAAGAAACAGAAATTCAGGGTTATATCTGTGAACGCTGTAACTTCTAATTGCCACCCCGGCAAAGATAGTTTGACTATTTGGGAAGGCTAGCTGCCACACAAGATCTGGGGCCAATTTCATAGAGCCGCTTGAGCGCCAAAATTTGCTTAAGCACAAAAAGTCATGAGCCATAGGATCAGCTTGCCCACCCACACTCCACTAGCTAGTGTTTCATAGTAAGTAACAGAGAAGTGGAATACGAGTCCAAAGCAATGGACATCACATTGCAGTGCAGTTTGTAATCCTGATTACACGAGGAAGACTTTTCCTGCTTAGCAGATTTTCATACTTAAGCGGCTCTATGAGATTGGACCCTGGTGATGAGAGTGCTGGTCAGTTAAAATGGAGGCCTGAGTACAAATAATGGTCCAGTCAAAATGTTGTTGCTATTGGGATAAATAAGTCCCATTCATCAGTTGCCCTTCACTTTGTTTGTTTGATAATTTAATGATTAAATTCCTATTGATATGTGAGGTTTATTATTTGGGTCTCTGAACCCACGGGATCAGCCATATACATGTAATATAGAGACAATTGTCTAACACAGAGTATGATACAAGCAGTTAGAATTGTGCGGTATATTGTTTTATTGAACCATGCAGGTCTAGTGCTTAAAAACACCATCTCCTCTTCTATTATAAGGGCTGGTCACTTTATACACTACAAGGGAGTAAAGTTACACAATATGGAGTAAAGGACAAAGATTAATCAGCCTCTGAGACACCAGGTACACAGGTGCAGCATGTATCACTATCAGTCACCAACAGGTGTATAAAGTTGGTCTAGCTCTAGTCCGAGTAACTTGGACCCGAGACAATTGCAAGTCACCCTTTTTTTTATCGAATTTTGAAATTTTTAGGTTCGGCCGAACCTCAAAATTTAAAAATTAAAAAAAAAAAAGGGTGACTTGTCGGGTCCAAGTTACTCGGACTAGTCTGGCTCTAGGTACAGTGGTGGTCATAAATATTAGGGCCATGTAACTGACCATGTAACTCCCTGTGCTGACTGAATATAAGAGATGGAAAGTACATGTATTGACAACCATTGTATAACGCTATCAAGTGGATAAAGGCATGGGAATTCAGTAGGTACCATTGGTCTCCATGGTCCCTTCGTGCTGTGGACTGCCATCTTGGTCGGCCATATTGCTTGTGGTGGTGTTCCTCCCATCACTGCCGCCATCTCCCATCTCTCCGCCTCTGTCTGGCTCCCCGGCTTCGTTTCTCCGCCCACCGCCGTTGTAACCCCAGCCACCACCGCCAGCGGCTGCAACACTGATGAACTGGATTTCGAAACCCTCCATCACTTCAGAGGAGTCACTCACGAACCTGACGAGCACGAGGCTCGTGCTGGAGTTGACAGGAGGGGGAAGGCTGGACCCGCAATAGCGACCGATCTCTGTGAATGTCGGGTCGGGGCCATCGTAGATGATCAGGTGGTCATATCTAAGGGGGAAGATGCGAATAATGTTCCATATTGTATTTGATGATGAAATTAAAATAGAGTTACATTTACAATTTGGGACCTTTGTTTTTTAGTGTTTTTTTTTTTTTTTTTCAATTCGCTACCATTAGTTAATTTTTATTGCTTGGGTGTTGATGAATGATGAGACCCCCTCCTTCCCAATCACCATCTTAGGCCAGTCCTCGATTGATAGAGGGGATCTTTCAAAATGCAACTGTATACGTCTGACATAAATTTATTATTTATTTCTGTAATTGGTATATTTGGCATATTTGTAATTTACTTATGCAATACAGTAGTTCTTTTTCCATGTATATATTTTATATTTTTTCTGTTTTCTGTCATCATAATACAATTAGTTAGGAGAATCCCCTGACAGAAACTAGTTTCTTTTTGGGCAATCCTGCGGGAGTTAATTGGATGTTGTTTCTGTTATGGTTGCTGGGGGTGTTGGGGTGTTTGTTTGTTTTTTATTTATTTTCTGTTTTGCACTTTATTCTAACAATTGAGTGCGCTGTGATGTGAATGCTGTACATGTATCTCGAAAAATGAAATAAATATAAATATGAATTGGAGACACTGGTCTTGAGACTACTCACTGGCAATTTCGCTCGTACTCCACGCTTAAGGATTCAAAGTTGAGGCCGATTCGGCCGCCAGGTGCCACCCTGATTCTCCAGGAGCAGTCCGCACCGTTGGGGTAAGGGCCTGGAAATCCCGGGCTGACAAAGGATGCGGGTTCCTGCTTTGCAATCAGCTCACTGGCACAGCTGACTGATGAATGGAAATGAAAATCCAGGGGGTGGGTTGCCCCCCCCCCCCCAATCAAAGTGCGATCAAATTTCAGGTCCAGTTCTACCCGACGCAGGTTTTTTTTTTATTGGGGTTTTCAATATTGCACAAGGGAATTTCTGTCAATTTCTATGTTTTAATAACTTGTAAATGAAATTTTTCTTGCCATGATGGTTAATTCTGTTTAAATTCATTTTGTAATCTTGAAATGATTTTTTTTTTTAAGGAATTCTAAATGTATTTTTTGGTACTTTTCACTGTAATTTAGCCATTGGCCACAAAAGTTAGGAAATAAAGCAATAATTTAAATGTATCATCACAGGATGGACGGATTCTGAACTAAATCCAGTGGATCACACATGCAGGGGGTAGATTGGTAATTAGATCAGTTATCCTGACAGTACATCTAAAGCTAAACTGCCTCTAGCTCTCAGCAACCAGAAATCTTCTAATGGTGCATCATCGTAGGAAATTATGGGCCGAATGTATGCATGCTTTCGTTCTGTCTACACTGAGACAACTGAAGTCGATGATCAGACACAAAAAGGTAGATTCTGTTGCAGGCACAGCTAGTAAGTCTAGACACCTTATTAGGTCAATAGGTATGTTTGTTTTTACATGGAGTGACCCATATAGCATAAGATAAATGCATTGTTACTTCCATAAATGAACACCCATGCTCTTTCCAGAGAGTTCCAAACAGGGACACTTTGGATGAAGTATCCTCCCCTTGTTTATTGGTTAATATGTTTGTTTCAGAGACAATACTCTCTTGCCGTCATTCAGAAGTTCATTAAGATCTGATTGAAAAGGTACCAGAACTGCATGGGAAGATATGATCGAGTGAAAAAGTTTGAATCTTTTTGTTCTCAATCCTCTGGCAGTTTCTCTTATGTGCAAACTAAGATAATGACTTAAACGACAAAAATGTAGATGTCCTAACTATTTGTTATCATACGAGACCTTTCTCAATGGGCAGAATGGGTTAGGGCATGGGTTAGGGTTTCTGCCTTGGAGAAAGGTCCTGCTATAGGATCGAGACATATCATGATCATACCCTGTCCCACTGTATTTGTTTTCCTCATCAAGGAATGAATTGTTATTGACAACACTCACCATTTCCTGCATTGCTACCACTTCGTTTCTGGATGTGTCTGGCAAATCCTGCCTGGGCCCATGACAGCACCAGAATGCCGATCACCAAACTAATGCTTCGTACCCTGTGATCAAATCGGCTTCCCATTGTAAGTGACAAAAACTGCGGATGACTTTGACATCGTCACCAAGAAACAGAACCACAAGATGACGGTACTGCTGGAGAGCTATGCAGACTGGTCCTATAGTAACTTGGACCCTTGCAATCTGTGCCGGCCTGTTGTTAGACAAAGTATTCGTGCTTGCAAAGTGGTTTTCTTCTGGACAGATCTACTGTGGCTTCGAGAGGAAGTCAGGCTGCATTTTGGCCCAAGGGGAAATCCCCCAGGACTATTTGACTCATGGCTGAATGAGTGTGGAAAAGGGAACTGACTTCCGTTGCCTTTGCCACCATGAATGATTAGCAAGGGGCAAAGTGCAACTGCGCAGTACGTGTCAACGTTCTACAATTATTTTGCAACCTTATACACTTTGGTTCACATTCAAACCCCCCCAAAACGGGGTGAAAATGTCATTTAGCTGTGAAAAGAAAATCCAGTGTTTTCACCACTATTTCATGTTGCAGGTATTTTCATGGCCTTCCCCCCCCCTTGGTCTCCAAGGCCACATTCCTGGTGGTAAATGGCTAGAGGCAGTTTCCAAGTAACTGGGCTTGACAGTTACAAGGAGTACTGCTGGCTAGGGGCCCTACTTGTAATTCAATTAGCCATCCCTAAAGGCAAGCTTGCCACCCCAGATATACACGTTTTTTTCATGGTCTTTTTAGTGATCCAAAGATGTCCTGATCAGGTCAGAGAGGCAACTTTTCTTTTCACAGTGAATTCACTGTAAAATGCACAGTGAAATCACAGAGATTTTTTAGTTGCATGGCGAAATGACATTTTCACCCCAATTTTCATGGTTTTATACATGTTCATGTTCATAGTGAATTAATTACTGGCTCATAATTCCTTCTCACCATATATCTAACCCCTTCACCCTTTCAGAAAGGTCCTCCTTGGATTGAAACGTTGTGCCCTCCAAGTGTCTGCAGTTTCAGTTAATAAACTCTGTGCAAAATGTTCTCCTACATTGGATAAAGGTTAAACCAACAACTGAAAGCCACACATTGGGAGATCGCATGTTTTATTGCAATTACAAACCAAAGAAGGAAGTCAGAAAATACCGCTTCCTGAACTCTTTGTCGAGACGAGGTCACATAGATCAGGAGCGGTTTTCCTGAAGGTCCGTTGTCTGACAGAAGCAGCCCAGCAGCATAAAACAAGTTGGGATTCGAAATCCCTGATATCTGCTTGGACAGTAGACAATTTGAGCAGCGACAAGCACTTCACTCAATCATAGACATAAAAACTGTGATATGCATGCTGTAGGCGAGGATGTAATTCAAACTCTTGTGCATCAACGTTCTATCTGCTCCACGCTTGAACCATTAAAATTAAGGGCACTAGACTACTGCTACAAAAACAACTGAACAAAACCTGCCACATATTGAGTGATCAATTTCATCCCAACATTTATAGAGCTTGGCACGGGTAAAAATCTTCCCTATTCTTCCGGGAAATAGAAATGTATACACTTCATGCCCATTTTATACACACATCTTTGTACAATATGCCCAAAAGGTAATAAACAGCTTTTACAAATTCATTCCTCACGTGCCAAGAATGTTAAGATTACAAAGATGGCTCTGTAGAAAAAAAAATGTGTTTTAAACAAACAAATCTTGTTCTTTGGCTAGCCAGATGGAAAGAGTGGTGCATACAACTATTAAAGTCATCAGATCATGGAACGATACAACATTCACGAGTGCAGAACTAACTTTATCATCAAGGGCCCAACAAAAAGACCAGTTCCTTAATTTGGATGCCTGGTTCAGGTGACTCTTTGCAGAGAGCGCATGGGAATCTGGACAGGAGGGCAAATGATTGAGATCTGATGAGGCACGCTGCTGTAAAACACCTACACGTGACATTGGCACCGACGTCAACGGGCCAGAAAATGTCCTCAAACTTCGGAAGATCTTCTCCTCCAAACAAGGTCGGGCTTGAAGCAGGACATCCATTCGATTCTTCTGCAGCTCTTGCTCTGGACCAGGGCGGTCAGAGGTCAGAGGTTGTAGGTCACACTGTCCGATCTGATGGTCGAGTGCAGGTAGAGGCAGTGGCAGGAGGGAAGAATGGTTCTTGGGGGTTTTGGACTTTCCCAATTTTTTTAAAAATTTTCAAGGGAGATGGGGGTGGAGGGAGGATTGTGGGTTTTCGTTTATCTCTTCATCAGGATGCTCCAGTCTTGATAATCTTGAAGAGGGCGCTAATGTTGTTGGTCTTGATGGCTTCCCGGCATGACGACACCACCTGGGTCTTGTATTTACCAACTGCCAGAACAGAAAGAAGAAGAAAAAACACACACACCGCAAAAGCACATCTTGGTGAGTGCTTGCATTCATGGAAATCAACCCTTCAGAGTGAGGAAGTCATGACTGTAGACAAGATAGACAGACTGAGGGAACGACAACGAGGTTTGAGAGAGGCTGGCAGAAGGACACAGACAGCCAGACTGACAAACTGACAAACAAAAGGACTGACAGACGGGTATAGAGATGAAGGAACAGGAGGACTGATGAACAAACAGTCTAGCATCTCTGCAGATGGACAGGCATAGGGACAGACAGCAAGACAGATTGATATGAGAAGGACTGACAGAGTCTGCCAGACAGACTGACAAGCAGACAGCTGAGATGTCCTAAAGGCAGACTGACAGACAATTTTTTTTCTTCAAAGCTCATAATGTATATGTACAATGTATATGGGTTTCATGTTTACAAGCTTCAGCTTCTTTTGGGACTCTCCCCAGTCTTGACTATCAACTTTAACATTGCTAAAGCCCTGTCCACACTGGACTTACATGTATTTTGGGTAAACTAACCGAGCAAATGGGTAACTTGACCATTTGAAGTCCAATGCGGACAGCCCAGGAAGTTTTCCTCCCAGGTAACTTACCCGACTCGAATGGGTAGTTTAACCAACCGACTTCTGCCCGGTTAAATTGACCAGGTCAGTTTAACCGAGTCGAAAAGTCAAATCCGGACACGACGTCTCGGTAAACGACTCGGTAAAAAAACGCATCCAGCGCCCCGCATGTTACGTGAGTGTGTGTAAGACTCATGCGGGCGCGGGGTAACAACATGTTTGTGTACCTACAGTACATGTACATACAGTTCACTGCCGGTATATTGCGTACAACGACGCTCGTTTTCTCCCACCCACGTTACTTTCTTCTTTGCTAATTCATTAGAAATTACAGAAATATTCAAAATCTCAGCTGGAAGTTTGAGTACTACGAGCCCATCAGCGTGAGCAATTATGAAGAAAGAAGCATTTTCAGGTGAAGACGAGGGAGAACCAGAGAGCTGTTGTCAAAGAGCAGCGTTTGTATGCGCCAGTCCTGAGTCGGTCAGTTTTACCGATCGTCTCGGTTAGTTTACCCGAGTCGATAGTCCAAGTGCGGACGCCGGGAAGATTTACCCATTGGCTCGGTAAAAAATAAGTCCAGTGTGGACACGGCTTTAGTATATACTATATAATATGTATATGTATTCATTTGTGAATACTGTCGAAACTTAGACGGATAGACAGATGGACTTACAGACAAACAGATGGACGAATGGATGGACAGACAGACAGACAGACAGCTTGACAGACGGACAGACAGACAGGCAGACAGACATACCTCTGAGTTGTCCAGCCTTCTGAATGGTTTGGTTGACAAGTTTCAGGCAGTTGAGCAGCTCCTGGTGATTGGTGCATCGAATCTTGTAGCCATTGATCAGATCACGGTTCAGATCAAACAGTTCCATGTAACCCCGCCGCATATTTCTCCTAGTCAACGGACAAACCCATGCATCAATTCAAAACATTCTTCAGAATCAAAAGTAAATACAAATAAGTTGCAAACAGTTATTTGCTCGTCTCAAAATAGTACGGATTCATGATCTTTACTGTTTACTAATGTATTATGCATTAAATCAAATAATGATTAAATAATTATTAATTGCACATGTGCGTACATAGCTGCCAACCTATATTAAAGGAAATTATGAATAATTCTGCACAAAAAGAGGAATCACAGAGCAAACTACACAGGCATAAATGTGTATTTTCAAGCCAAAAATCAGAATCTGTTATCAAGAGCTTGTAAAAAGTGATACATTTTTACCCCCAAAAGAGGAATGATTCCTCCAAAATAGGAATGGTTGGCAGCTATGTGTACGTGAACCTATCATTCAGCTAATTTTATATGAAAGCCACAGCTAAAATCCAGTTAAATACTCAGCCCAGTCTACCAAAAAAGCAATTTGAACACAGAGGCTTAGTATAGATGGCAGACAATTTTGACCGAAAAAAAAAAAAAAAAAAAAAAATTAGGATATATCACAAAAAGACATTTTTAATGACTTTTTGGTGATTTTTTTTTTCTATTTTCCAAGCCAGGAGAAAATATTTGACAAATTGTATGCATTTTTCAGGTCTTCCTTGACCGCAGGAACCCTGGCCGACATTGTGACGGCTGCACTTACATGTCTGCCATGAGACGAGCATCCTCTGCCCTGACCACCAGGCTGCGGATCAGGTTGGAATGGTCGGCCATCTCAGCGGTCAGCTTCTGCCTCACGGCGTGAAACTCATCCACCTGGTGTTGAGAAGTCATCAGACAACAAGACCCTTAGCCATAAGCTCTCCGTTATTTATAAAGACCCCCCCCCCTTTTGGGGACTTCAAACCTTTTTGGGGACTTCAAACCTTTTAGGGGACTTCAAACCTTTTAGGGGACTTCAAACCTTTTTTGGACTTCAAACCTTTTTTGGACTTCAAACCTTTCTTGGACTTCAAAGTTCAAACCTTTTGGAGACTTCAAACCTTTAGGGGACTTCAAACCTTTTTGGGGACTTCAAACCTTTTTGGGACTTCAAAACCTTTTTAAGAGGAATGTCAATTCCTATCTCCAGCCTTCCTGAGTCCCTCTCTATCTCCTTCTTTTCTTAGCCCTTAACCTTGAGTGGCTTTATAGCCTAGTTTCTACTCCAAAAGTCCTTTTCGAGTTAACAGCGTTGAAAGTCAAAATGCATGTCAAAATCAATTTCAATTTGTTTGCATTTTCAGAAAGTTTATGCATTAGAGAATCATCTGCCCAGAGGGAATTTTTCAACAAATATCTGTAAATATTGAAAAATTGGGGATTTTGAAAGTGTGTCTGCGTGTACGCTGCAATCACAGCCCATGGTACCATTGATGAGTCTACGCAAGTGCGCGGTTCCAATGGTCCAGTGAACCCAGCGATGGTACGGAAGCAATGTCGAGGTCGAGTCAACTCGACGAGCGTACTGAAAGGGATAACAAGGGTGGCCAGCGGGGGGAAGGGGAGGGGGAGGGGGAGGGGGAGGAGGCGAGGGGCTGGCGTGCTCACCTTGACGAGGACATTCTTGAGTTCCTCCATGTGCAGGGGAAAGTCGGCCGTCACCTGCTGGTCTTCAATGCCCAGGAAGTTGGCTATGGCCTGGATCAGATCCCCGGCCAAGTCCATGTCATTTGTCCTGATCGTCAGCTGATATCAGGAATGGACACAAACAGAACAATCATAAAATCATATCCACCAGACAACCTCAACCAGCTCGGTGGTCAAGAGGTTTGTCTGCACTACAAAAACCCACAGTTGTAGGTTTGAATCACGCTATAAAAAGACACTAACAAAGCAATCATAGCATCAAATCCACCAGAAAACCTCAACCAACTCGGTGGTCAAGAGGTTAAAACGTCTGCACTACAAAAACTCACAGTTGTAGGTTTGAATCATGCTATAAAAAGACACTAACAAAGTAATCATAGCATCAAATCCACCAGACAACCTCAACCAACTCAGTGGTCAAGAGGTTTGTCTGCACTACAAAAACCCACAGTTGTAGGTTTGAATCACGCTATAAAAAGACACTAACAAAGCAATCATAGCCTCAAATCCGCCACAAGGACCTAAAAGGAGGGGTCACGGGTTCGAATCCTGCCAAGCTGCCTGTATTTCTTTTAAGCAGGCAGTCGGGCAAAGCACTGAGCATGCAGTGCTAATGATACGTTGAGTACGGCAAACCCTCAAATGAACTACATGTACAACATCATTGCCAAATCATCTTTTAAATCCCGAATGGCAAATTAGGGACGCTTTGCATGGAATGCAGGACTGGACGGGAAGCGGGACTCGAACCCGAGACCGCCGATCTCCAAGCGCCGCGACTCTCTCTCTCTCTCTATTGGTCAAGGCCCTGTCTCTCACCCACCAGCCCATTGGTCTGCATGTTGATGAACACAGGTCCGGAGCCTCGTAGGGACATGAAGCCCACATTCAGCTCTCCCTTGCAGGTGATATCCTCGTTCAGCAAGAAGTTCTGGTTGATCCACATCAGAAGCTGCATTTTCGGGTAAAAACAGGGGAGGGGGGGGTGAAGGGGGAAAGGCATTAAAAAAGCTCTGAAACCCTTTGAGATCCAAATATACCGATCCAGTAGGCCACGGCCAAAGATCTTATAGCGCGCTTGCGCGCAAGATAGCCTACTCTTGCGAGATCACACGCATCTAGGTGAAGTACGCACTGGGCGCCATTTTAGTCAGCAAAGTCGCACACGTTCTCTGCATTTCGTGGTCACATCACATCGAAAGTTATCACATTCTGTTCACTCATCCAAAGTTGTATCTTTGTTATTGATTGTGACTCTCTCGCTTCATTTCCGGAGCACTGAAAGCAGACGAAAGATTCCGTTGCTTACTAAAATGGCGTCCAGTGCGTACTTCACCTTTTGCTGGGAGTAGTCCATCTTGTGCACTATGCGTGCTATAAGATCTTTGGCAACGCCCCTTGACAAATTGACCAATCACAACGCAATCACAAATCGTGCGATATCAGCAATAATTGTGGCTCTATGAGTAAGGTTTGTGACTTTTCACACTTCGGCTGTTCTCTGAAAAAAAGAGACACCCCATATGGTGCGACCGTAAATCTTACTTGTGTGCGGTGCTCACCACGCAATTGTTCAAATCTGACTATACAGTGGTTCTGAGCATGAAAGGCTCCGAGCAGAAAGTGACATGAAATATGTTGCTAACGACCGGACAGGCCTGAGGCATACAAAATTTGAGGCATACAAAAGTTGAAAGAGCCCGATAATTCCACCCTCGTGGGACAGGGCTCTCTCTGCTAGGGTTGGCAACGTGAGTCCTCCTAAAAGTCCATGGTCATGGTGAGGGTCAGGGCTGTGGAGAGTGTCGGCCTCACCCTCTGTACTCTCTCGTTGACGGTGAAGGAGACGTAGCTCGTGGGCTCTTGGGTGTCCTCTTGACAGGGCAGGTACATGGAGAACCTGGGTAGCTGCCTCGTCAGTTCAAACACGTGGTACTGGTTACTGTGAGATCAGATCAGAATGATGAAAAAAAAAAATCAGTGAGGGTTTGCGGTGACACCATGTATAAGGTCTCTTAAAGAAGTGGAATGGTTCTGAAAAGGACCCGATAACCCGACGTTCCGGCCAGTAGGCTCTGGCCGTCATCAGGAGAAACAACAGGCCGTCAATAGAGCATACTGGCCGGAACGTCGAGTTATCACTCAGATTTTTTTCAGAACCACATTTCTTCCTTAAAGCCCCTACACAACATTGGTCAAGGTCAAAGAATAGCATCCATACGTTGTCTGATCCAACATATGCATGAAATAGCACACCTGTGAAAATTTCAGCTCAATCCGCCAACCGAGTCTCGAGAAAATCGTTAAAACCGCTTCATTCAACGCCGTACTGTTCGGAAAAATAGTTTAGATCTCAGTGAGACGTAAACTATATCTTTTACTCATTTCTGCCAAAAACAACATTTTAGGCAGAAATATTTCAGTGAGAGGCTTCTACTATTACCATCTTCAAACTGTATAAGTTTAATGTAAATCTGCGAACATTTCTGTTTTTCGATCTTACCAATGTTGTGTAGGGGCTTTAAGAGACCTTACACATGGTGTCACCGCAAACCCTCCTATATTGTTTCACCCACCATGCAAAGCCTTAAGTCTTATGAATATGAATGACAGTTAACGGTGGAATGCTTCTGACTGGTGCCCCATCCCAGCAACGATGGGAAGGCCGACTATCTTAGGGCTGGATAGCTCAGACGGTAAGAGCACTGGTACACCACACCAGAGGTCGCAGCTTCAAGCTAAGATCTCTTCCAATTGTTCTCGACTGTTATCTAGTACTTAGTCACTGGCCTTCCCAGGTAGTCAACTCTCTTTCTAATTTCAATTCAACAATTCAAACAAATTAAGGAAAAACTTACTCTGAACTTTTAGAAAAAGATAAAAAATTAGGAGAAACAGGTAAATACAACTTTGACTGGACTGGGAAGATACAATGTATACGGTAATGGTTAAATGGTTCTAAGTGTGTCCCCACCCCGACAAAGACTAGCTGACTATTTCAGAAGGCTGCTATAAAAGGCTTTCTTTTCTTCAAAATAGTGGGTGGGTGGGTGGGTCAAGAAAAAAATTTGAAAATCGAAATTCACTTTTCATATTAAAATCCAGACCAAAATTATCTTTCTGGATTGCCTTTTCGTGAGTGCCGCGCCCACTTTCCAAAAACCAATATACTTCAATATCAGCCATCATCTTGTCATACTGTGTTGCATTCTAATAGATTTGTACTAGTATTTGAATTTATATCAAATGCATGTACAATTTGCTAGAGAAAAAAAAATCACTCTTTTTAATGAAAATTAGGGGTGGGTGGGTGTTTCAGAACAATTTGAAAAAAAAAAGCCAAATTTTAAAACATTGAAAATTTTGAGTGGCCTCTAAGGGCTCAGATGGTAAGAGCGCCGGTACGCAAAAACTGAGATCTCGGGTTCAAGTCCCGGTCAAGTCAAAATTTGCCCTTACCTTTTTTTTTCAAAACACTTCAAAATTCAATAAAAAATTGATGACAAACACGAACAATAATATCAATTATAATAACAATTTGGGATTTATAGTGCGCCCTTTTCACTGAGGTGACCAAAGGCGCATTCCAAAAAAGAAATGCTGTAAAAACCAGCAAAAGGTATCCAATAAAAATACATGTATTCAAACAAAGAAACTAGGACAGTCTTGAAGAGAAAGTCAGGTCACCACGGCAGCGCCCAAACCGCAGTATGGGGATACGTCTGTCCCAGCAACAACCCCAAAACACCACCAATGAGTCGGCTATCACCTTGTCTTGTTGCCAATGAACGCCTTGATGTGCAGGTCCACTGGCACATCCTTGGGAGGCAGGATCTGCACCTTGACTATGCTGCTCAGATTCTGCGTACTCGGATGACTGCAAGTGAGAGAACACAGCGACCCTAGTCATGGATGATGGTACGAAAGTACTGCTATCAGTCCACTCCCAAAGAAACGACAACAAAGATCATCAGCAAACGAAGCGGGAAAACCTACCCTAATGATGGATACAGCTCTGAAGTGGTTGTGATAGTGAGTACTACTGGTACATGTATGTATCGACAACATCACACATGTACGATGGGTCGGGAAAAATTGCAATTACATTACAGGCTCATCTATACAAATCACCAAACAATTGGGCAAAGCACTGAGAACACTATGTTGAGTACACGCAACAAAAATCATCAGAGAACGAAAGAGAAAACCTACCCTAATGATGGATACAGCTATGAAATGGTTGAGATAGTGACTACTGGTACATATCAACAACATCATGCACGTGCAGGTATGGGTGGGGAAAATCTAAATCTTAATTACATGCTCATCTATACAAATCACCACACAATTGGGCAAAGCACTGAGAATATATGTTGAGTACTCAAGAGAGTAGAGCAAAGCTTAACTGAATTACATACTCAGAAATAAATCACCAGGCAATTGGGCAAAGCAGTGAGAAAACTGAGCCAACTTCACTTCAGGGCAGAATAAACCCTCATTGAATTGCATTCTCACCTATACAAATACATGTACCAGGCAATCGGGCAAAGCAGTGCTATCTACGTGTCAGAGTAGGGACAACCCTTATTGAATTGCATTCTCATCTATACAAATACCAGGCAATCGGGCAAAGCAGTGCTATCTACGTGTCAGAGTAGGGACAACCCTTATTGAATTGCATTCTCATCTATACAAATACCAGGCAATCGGGCAAAGCAGTGCTATCTATGTGTTAGAGTAGGGACAACCCTTATTGAATTGCATTCTCATCTATACAAATACCAGGCAATCGGGCAAAGCAGTGCTATCTACGCGTCAGAGTAGGGACAACCCTTATCGAATTGCATTCTCGTCTATACAAATACCAGGCAATCGGGCAAAGCAGTGCTATCTACGTGTCAGAGTAGGGACAACCCTTATTGAATTGCATTCTCATCTATACAAATACCAGGCAATCGGGCAAAGCAGTGCTATCTACGCCTCAGAGTAGGGACAACCCTTATTGAATTGCATTCTCACCTATACAAATACCAGGCAATCGGGCAAAGCAGTGCTATCTTCGTGTCCGAGTAGGGACAACCCTCATTGAATTGCATTCTCTTCTATACAAATACCAGGCAATCGGGCAACGCAGTGCTATCTACGTGTCAGAGTAGGGACAACCCTTATTGAATTGCATTCTCACCTATACAAATACCAGGCAATCGGGCAAAGCAGTGCTATCTACGTGTCAAAGTAGGGACAACTCTTATTGAATTGCATTCTCACCGACGCAAAAAATCACTTCATATCTCTAGTTTTTTTTTCGTTGTGACAGCATGGAGAAGTGTTGCTTTCCACTGCTGATTTCAGTTTATGTTCGTGAGATCGACATGCAGTGACTTACACAATGTGGCTCTCTCCTTCAAAGATACCCTCGGCAAAGATGAGCACAGCTCGGACGATGGTATCGTTGGTGGTGGAAACAGACAGCTCAACATGCGGCTGTAGGGGAGACATCAAAAGGTGCGCAGAAAGAGAATGACTGGGAAATCTTCAAGTGGAAGGTTTGCGGCGACACCACGTAGCACTTCTCTTTTGAGAGGGAGTGTGACCGTGAAAAGAGCAAGCTCTTTTCACGGTCACACTCCCTCTCGAAAGAATAGTGCTACGCGGTGTCGCTGCAAACCTTCCACTTAGTTTTTCCACCATGCAAACCTTCAAGTCTTATCTTGGAGATCTTAGAAATCACTGTCATCAGTCATTTTCGTTGCTGCCATGGTAATTGTCGTCGTCATCATCATTGTCGTCACCATCATTGTTGTCATCATCATTGTCTACATTGTCATTAAAATTGTCATTGTTTGAATGATTGATAATCGTAGCATGAAAGTCTCATTCTATCGAACCTCATAATGTATAATTTATGCATAAGGGACCCATGTTTACAAGCTTCAGTTTCTTTTTCAGTTTGTCTTCACTATCAACTTTAACATTGCTAAGTATATACGTACATGTAATTATGTATTTGTTTATGAAGACTGTGGAAATAAATTAAACTTGAACTTGAACTTGAATTAGCGTTATCATCTTGTCTTATTTTTCTGGTGCTTCTTACCGCTTTGTTGCCGTCACCTGGGTTGACCATTAGAGAGGTCTGGAGCTGTGTGTTGGCCGGAATGATTCCCATCTGGGCTTTGTCCAACTCCCCCAGGCCAGATGGCCGCTGGGCATGACCGGCCTGGAAAAAAATAAAATAAATAAATAAATAAAAAAATGCAATGAGATCAAACCGTCGGTGTTTTCACGAAGTGGCGAAGCATTTCCGAACGTACATAGCAGTTGCCTGAAAACACCCCAAGACAGATTGCATTGTGAGTTTTCAACATGACACTTTGTTCGAAAAACCCCTTGAATGGCGGTCACGGGCACTGGGAGGTGGCCCGACGCGAAGTGGTAGAAAGATCTGGAGCCAAATTCATAGAGCTGCTGAAAGCCCCTACACAACATTGGTCGAGGTCAAAGAATAGCATCCATACGTTGTCTGATCCAACATATGTACGAAATAGCACACCTGTGAACATTTCAGCTCAATCCGCCAACCGAGTCTCCAGAAAATCATGAAAACCGCTTCATTTGTTTAATGACAATGCAGCATTCAACACCGCACTGTTCCGAAAAATAGTTTAGATCTCGGTGAGACATAAACGATTTGATTTACTCTTTTCTACAAGAATACTACATTTTAGGCAGAAATATTTCAGTGTGAGGTTTCTGCCATAGCCATCTTCAAACTGTATAAGTTTCATGTAAATCTGTGGACATTTCTGTTTTTCGATCTTACCCATGTTGTGTAGGGGCTTCAAGCGCCAAAAGTTGCTTAAGCATGAAAAGCCTTGCCCAATAAAACCAAGGCTGAATTTCACAGAGCCGCTTAAGCATGAAAATCTGCTAAGCGAGAAAAGTCTTCCTTGTGTGAACATGATTACAAGTATGTGGGGTATGATTACAAGTATGTGTGTATGTGCGGTCAAGTATGTGGGTGGAATTCCACTGCCTAACCGACGACCGTTGGGCTGTGTGGCATGCCAACACAATGTCCCCGGCTTTCTTTCAGTGGCAGCGCAGTATCTCTCGATCCTCCACAGTAAAGGTCCCACAATTGCACAATTACTGCTGCTAATCTTGCAATTCATGTGGCAACTTGCGTCAAAAAGGGTCTTTGTAATGATTCGTATTGCTTTGTTCTAAGCTGAAAAGAGTCTTTGTTTAGAATGTGGAAAATAGTGGTGCCCGGATTCGGAGGGCCCCGTCGCATAGTCAAGCCAACGGAGCTCCGGATTCGGAGGTCCCGGCGGGAAGTGGTTAAACAGCTCGATGAAATTGGGCCCTGGTTGCCAGCCAAAGTTCCACTCGTATCCTAAGCTAAGCGCCAAACACTTGAATACAAGGTGAATGTAATGAGTACCAAATGAAGTATAGTTGGCAATCTTGTTGTCATCAAGGAGGAATTTCCATGCTTAGCAGGTTTTCCACGCTTAAGCGGCTCTATGAAATATGAGAGGCGGCCGGTTTCTCAGGGTTCTTCTGCCGGTGCGGGGAATGTGACAGGGTCTCTGGACGCCCCGGCCCCTCCCCTCCCTCACCTTGGCATTCTCCTCGTAGTTCTTCAGCTCCAGCAGGAGGTTCTGCTTGCGCTGACTCAGCTCCCTGATGGTCTCCTGCTCCACGTTGGTGTCCATTAGATTGCCTTTCTGCTCCTGGGAGGCTGGCAGGTAGCCACGCACTGCAATGGGGGAAAGACGGAGGTTCAAGAATAAACCAAAATCAAAACGAAAAAAAAAAATAATAATAACTGAGGAACAAGAACAAACTAACTCACAGTGGTAGACAGAAAATGTTGCAAACTTCTTACTGACTTTATAACAATTTTTTTTTTCAAATTTCCAAATTGTACAGAGTCTGAGGTTTTGATCCTAGCAGGTCCTTTGAGAAAGGTCCTTTGAGAAAGGTCCTTTGAGAAAGGTCCTTTGAGAAAGGTCCTCTGAGAAAGGTCCTTTGAGAAAGGTCCTCTGAGAAAGGTCCTTTGAGAAAGGTCCTTTGAGAAAGGTCCTTTGAGAAAGGTCCTTTGAGAAAGGTCCTTTGAGAAAGGTCCTTTGAGAAAGGTCCTTTGAGAAAGGTCCTTTGAGAAAGGTCCTTTGAGAAAGGTCCTTTGAGAAAGGTCCTTTGAGAAAGGTCCTTTGAGAAAGGTCCTTTGAGAAAGGTCCTTTGAGAAAGGTCCTTTGAGAAAGGTCCTCTGAGAAAGGTCCTCTGAGAAAGGTCCTCTGAGAAAGGTCCTTTGAGAAAGGTCCTTTGAGAAAGGTCCTTTGAGAAAGGTCCTCTGAGAAAGGTCCTTTGAGAAAGGTCCTTTGAGAAAGGTCCTTTGAGAAAGGTCCTTTGAGAAAGGTCCTTTGAGAAAGGTCCTTTGAGAAAGGTCCTTTGAGAAAGGTCCTTTGAGAAAGGTCCTTTGAGAAAGGTCCTTTGAGAAAGGTCCTTTGAGAAAGGTCCTTTGAGAAAGGTCCTTTGAGAAAGGTCCTTTGAGAAAGGTCCTTTGAGAAAGGTCCTCTGAGAAAGGTCCTCTGAGAAAGGTCCTCTGAGAAAGGTCCTTTGAGAAAGGTCCTTTGAGAAAGGTCCTTTGAGAAAGGTCCTTGAGGACTTTGAGAAAGATTGAGACTCCTGGACCTCTTCATATTTGATGGAGAAAACCGACTGGGAACTTGGAACAAAATTTGGAACAAGATATTATTAGTTGTAAACACTGCCGGTTATAAGCCAAGTCATTTGTATTCATGACTCAAGTCCAGGCCCGAGTCCCAGGTTTGCCCAAGTCCCAGTTCAAGTCAGGGGGTCTGAGTCCGAGTCCTTTGTTGTCAAAGACTCAAGTCTGAGCCATGGCAAATTTGATTTGAGTCTGAGCCCGAGGCCAAAATCGTGGGAGTCTGAGTCATTTGTTATCGATGGCTCGAATCCAAGTCTGAGCCATGGCAAATGAGACTCCAGTCTGAGCCCAGAGGCCCCAAGTCGTGCGAGTCCCAGTCATTTCTTATCAGGAGCCCTGAGTCCCAGTCATTTCTTGTCAGGAGCCCTGAGTCCGAGTCATTTCTTGTCAGGAGCCCTGAGTCCGAGCCACGGATGATGAGACTCATGTCTGAGCCTGAATCTGGCCGAGTCATTCTGTTGCCGTGACTCGAGTTGCGAGTCGCTCAGCCACTCACCCTCGCCCTCCACCGAGCAGCAGATGAGCTCGCTGTTGCCGTCCATGCGGTAGTCGCCCTCCACGATGCCGGCCACGGAGGAGGCCAGGTTGTCCTTGAAGATGACCTCCCCGGTCCGGTCACTGCGGGCGTCCACCTTGCCGTTGCTCCAGCCGGTGATCAGCTCCGGCACCCCGTCTCCGTTCAGGTCAAAGCTGTGGATGCTGATGGCCTGGTTCTTGGACTGTGCGGATTTAACACACTCGGACCGTTAAACCTTTTTTTCGGTGCTGAACTGCTGTGCTGAGGTCAACCCCTAATACTGAACTAATATTGACACTGCTTATTGTATGAACTCCGCAGCGTTCTGCAGGTCTGAGCCTTAAGAACTCTGTGGTGTTCCGCAGGGCCGAAAGGGTTAAACATCTAAGACATGACCGTGTTGAACTATTCAGGATCATCATACCACTACTGTTCTCCATTCATTCTAGAAAAAAAGTGGAAAGTTTTGTGGTGACACCATGTAGCACTTCTATTTCAAGAAGGAGGGGTGGCTCTGAAAAGAGCCATACCAGCTCTTTTCATAGCCGCACTCCTACTTAAAAGAGAAGTTCTACATGGTCACCGCAAACCTTCCACTTAGTATTTCCACCATGCAAACCTTCAAGTCTTATCAAAAGAAAAAAAGTAATACAGAAATCTTGCCAACTACCAACTGACTTTAATTTGCCAATCTTAAACATTCAGAGGGAGCTGTGTTACGATAATTGCAGGGCATTCATTACAGGCAAAACTCTGCACACACAAGAACCGAGTCTTCATTGTTCATTCAGCATGGCATGATCCTCGTACCTTGATTCTCCAGTAGCGAGAGTTGTTCTCATACACCCCCACTGTCCCATTGGCAAGGGCATAGCCAAAACGGTTATTGGCCATTGAACAAAGTGCCGTGATTGCCTGGTGATGAGGGAAAAAAAACACAAGAATACATATTAGTCAGCAAAAAAGTTTTTTCTCCAGGATTGCAGGAGTGGTTGAGACAGGGCAATGGTAGGGACCACCACCATTTTAGAAAGGATGGGATTGAGAATGGGGATGAGGAGGACAAGCAAGATGAAGAAGATGAGGAGGGGGAGATGGGGAGGATGGGGGAGGATGGGGAGGATGAGGAGGCTGAGGAGGATGAGGATGAGGAGGATGGGGAGGATGGGGAGGATGGGGAGGATGGGGAGGATGGTGATGATGGGGAGGATGGGAAGGATGGGGAGGATGGGGAGGATGGGGAGGATGGTGATGATGGGGAGGATGGGAAGGATGGAGAGGATGAGGAGGATGAGAAGGATGGGGAGAATGGGGAGGATGGGGAGGATGGGGAGGATGGGGAGGATGGGGAGGATAAGGAGGATGAGGAGGATGGGGAGGATGGGGAGGATGGTGATGATGGGGAGGATGGGAAGGATGGAGAGGATGAGGATGGGGAGGTTGACGAGGATGGGGAGGATGGGGAGGATGAGGGTGAATCACCACTCTGACATCACTCTGCTGCTCTGCTCCTAAAAGAGGCACTCACCTCTGTTTCACTCATCTCGGAGATGATCTCATCCTTCTTGAAGACACGGATGTCAAAGTCCTCCGAGCCGACGATGAGCTCCTGCTCGCCATCATTAGTGATGTCACACAGAACCAGGGAGCACACATTATCTCCCGTCACCTGGATAGACAAACATTTCAGGATAACACTCTGGTTCACAAAACAAATTCCAATGTCACGAGACAACCCCATTCCCCCATCATGACACAACAATTCAATATCAAAACAAACTCATTCCAATATCACAACAGAGTGTGATTACCAAATCAAGACAGATCTGTCCTATATTATGTTCAATCCTCATTCCAATATCTTTCCTATATCACAACACAAACTCATTGCAATATCACAACAGATTGTGATTACCAAATCAAGACAGAACCTGTCCTATATTATGTTCAATCCTTTTCAATATCATTCCAATATCACAACACAAACTCATTCACATACCACAACACAAACTCATTGCAATATCACAAGAGTGTGATTACCAAATCAAGACAGAACCTGTCCTATATTATGTTCAATCCTTTCCAATATCATTCCAATATCACAACACAAACTCATTCCAATATTACAACACAAACTCATTCACAAATCATAACAAACTTATTACAATATCACAACACAAACTCATTCACATACCACAACACAAACTCACTCAAATATCACAACAAACTCATTCAAATATTACAACACAAACTCATTCACATACCACAACACAAACTCACTCAAATATCACAACAAACTCATTCAAATATTACAACACAAACTTATTCACATACCACAACACAAACTCACTCAAATATCACAGCAAACTCATTCAAATATCACAACACAATCTTTTTTACCATATCAAAACAGAGCCTCTGTCTTATACTATGTTGAAACTTTATTTTAATATTGGAGCTGAAACTAACGTCTACAAAATGTATCTTATGTGAGACTCTTGTCTCAATGTCATCAAAGAACCACACAAACGGTAGAACATCTTGTTTTCAATGGTCACCAGTCTTCTGAATCCTATTTTGTGAATCCCATGGCAAACAAATGTGGATTCTGCTTTGTGACCAAGCCAACAACAATGTCCCTTTCCTGTGAGGCATTTCACAAAGCCTTATGATGTGATCATAACTCAACTTACGGCTGATAATCCATCGTAAGTGGGGGTTAGGCCGTGTGGTTTCTGTGCATGGCACAGATCGTAGGCTTACAACGAGTTTGGTGAAACGAGTTTGGTGAAATCGATCCCTGGCCTCAGTAATGAGCACATTCCTGTGCACTGTTGTTTGGAGGCTGGTGATACAAGGGTTACGCTGCAAAACTTTCTGAGTTCTGATATCCGGTGCTTGTCCGATGGAGGGTTACTCACCGTCCACAAAAGGTCGTTGCCCTCGACGTCGTAGCCTTGCAGGGAGCAGTTGCCGCCAATGATGGCCAGTGGTGCTTCAATATCGCCCAGCTGGCCTACGGTGATAGCGTTGACACCATCGGGGGCCTGCAACCACACAAAGCACGGAGTGAAAAACAGACGAGGCAGTGTTTCACATGGACAAATAGAAAATCACTGAGTACTCTGTGTTTATCACGTCGAGCAGGAAAAAACCCTCATTGAATATCTTACGATTGGCTCTTAAGATTCAGGGGTTTTGAAAAAAGATGGCAAAGAACGTTTGACCAAACCGGGACTTGAACCTCAGACCCTCATTGAATATCTTACGATTGACTCTTAAGATTCAGGGGGTTTTGAAAAAAATGGCAAAGAACGTTTGACTGAACCGGGACTTGAACCTCAGACCCTCATTGAATATCTTACGATTGGCTCTTAAGATTCGGGGGTTTTGAACAAAATGGCAAAGAACGTTTGACCAAACCGGGACTTGAACCTCAGACCCTCATTGAATATCTTACGATTGGCTCTTAAGATTCGGGGGTTTTGAACAAAATGGCAAAGAACGTTTGACCAAACCGGGACTTGAACCTCAGACCCTCATTGAATATCTTACGATTGGCTCTTAAGATTCGGGGGTTTTGAAACAAATGGCAAAGAACGTTTGACTGAACCGGGACTTGAACCTCAGACCCTCATTGAATATCTTACGATTGGCTCTTAAGATTTGGGGGTTTTGAAAAAAATGGCAAAGAACGTTTGACTGAACCGGGACTTGAACCTCAGACCCGAATGACAAATAAATAAACAAGATGAATACAATAATTATCAAAAGGAAAAACTCACCGGAAACTTTTGAACAATATTTAAAGACTCAAAATTTAGTGGGCCTGACGTTTCGATCATAGCAGGACCTTTCTCAAAGGCAGATATTTAAAGAAGGGAAAGAAAACTTAGACTGGACCGGGACTTGAGACCTGAGACCTCTGGTTTTTCGTACTGGGGCCCTTACCATCTGAGCTAGATCTAGCCCTTAGATGGTGGCCCTTCCCAACTAGTCAACTAATCACTGTCAGAGTGGGAGGCACTAGTCAGAAGCATGATACCATTAACTGCTGTACATCTCCCACTGGTCCGGCAACGGACCCACTCACATCTTTGTAGAAGACGTCCGTGTTGTTCTGCACGTCGTAGGCCAGCAGGTTAGTCTGGGTGCCCACCATCAAGATGTCGTTGACCCCCAGCGAGTCCAGCGAGCCGGCGGAGACGGCGCTGACCTTCTGGTTGATGCTGAGCAGGCTGACGTCCGAGTCTACGCTGGCCTCACTGGCCCGGCCAGCCCCATGGGCCGTCCTGGTGTGGGGATTGTGGACAAAGACCTTCGCAAAAAAAATAATAAAAAAATAAAAATCAAGAAACCAGAATGCTCTAGGGGGTTAGGGTTTCAAGTAACAAGTAACAACTCCTGATAGCTACAACAGTATGCAAAAATGTAGTCAGCAGCATCAAGTTTCGATCCTAGCAGCTCCTACATCAGTGATATACAAAAATGTTGCAAACTGCAATACTGACTACATACCAAAATGCAAATTTCTCAAAATTTAGTGGGCCTGACGTTTCGATCCTGGCAGGTCCTTCCTCAAAGGCAGAGCGACAAGGACAAAACAGATACATGTACACGAAGGAAGGGGGAAGAGAGTGAATAGGATGAGAAACAAAGGACATAGAGGAAAGCTGGTAGGGTGAGATCAAAGGGAAGGGCAAGGAGTAGGGTAGGGATTAGTGAGAAGAGGGGGAAAGATCAAAGAGAGAAGTGTGGATGAGTGAACACAAATGAAGGATTATCAGAAAGCATGCATCAAAAGCACCTACATCAATGTAAATCTGTTGCTAACTGCTTACCGATCCATTGGACCTGTGGTCAAATGTAAAATTGTAGTTAGTGGCCTAACGTTTCGATCCTAGCAGGACCTTCATCAGAGGCTAAGGTCCTGCTAGGATGGAAACGTTAGGCCACTAACTAAACACTTTCTGTAAATTTGGAAAAACTCAGAGGGCCTGACAGCAGGACCTCACTCAAAGGCTGAGCGAATAAGAATCATAGAATGAGTAGCATTTTTAGGGAAACATGATCTTACCTTGCCTGCCGTAGTAGCAGCCGTGAGGTTGGGATGTTTTCCGTCATACCTGCCCAGGGTGACCATGCGGGGATTGATCTTGTGGCTCAACTTCAGGGTGAAGATTGGCACCAACATCTTGGCGACGGCGCTTGTTGTAGTCTATCCTATGGCATGAACTCAACAACTTGCTTCTGAAAATTGATTTCCAAACACACATTTTGGTCTCAAAAGTTACAGTCCCAGTCCCTTCCCAAATACTACCTAGGCCAAGTCCGAGTATCTAGGACCTTACAAGTCGCCCTTTTTGAAATTTTGTGAGGACTCAGGTGACTCGCCTGAGCCCTCAACAATTTCAAAAAGGGCGACTTGTAAGGTCCTACGGTAGTTACTCGGACTAACCTAGGGCTAGCCCTACATCGGTTTCACCTGAAACATTCTGAGTCTGAGGTTGCAAATTTCTGATAATTTGCTCAGCAAGAGAGTTTTGGTACATTCTGAATGTGACATGTTGAGGTGCCATGGGGTCAAAGATTGGATAGGGAATGGATATGAACTCATAAAGCACTGTATGTAGAAACATACAATAATGTGCAAAGAAGCATCCTCAATCCAGTGCACACCAAACCAGTCCATGGTTAAGACATCTACACTTGAAAGCCACCCAAACTCCTTGTATTTGTTTTCAGCAGACAAAAAATTGTTAATTGGGCAAAACACTGTCACAGACATATATCATGTAATAATATATGTCAAGTAAAGTAGGGCAAACACTTCTTAAACCTTCTTCAACTTCTTCTTTATTTATTTATTTACTTCTTCAACCATAGAATTTCCAAATTCCGGCTCAGCCCTATCACATTTAGTGATTCACACTCACAGTATCACTATGTTACGTACACCCTCATCAGTGACAGTGGCCAGCCATGCTGTGTTACTGTGTTACTGTGTTAACTGTAATTAGTGTTATTCTCAATCTCATCCAATTTCTACCAATTACCATTGTCCCACAATAACCAATGGGCACTGGCCTAAGGCTATAGTATATATGGCCTTAGCATGGGGAATCACTGTGTCTGTAGTCAGTACAGTGCCCCAGTGCCAGTGCTGCAGAGTGCAGTGCAGTGCCAGTGCAATGAATGAGAAAAGAAATTAAATTTATAATGGCAGTGACCCCCCCCCCTCCCCCTAAAAAAAAAAAATCTAGGCATTTCGATTGGACTAATAAACCAAAAGCTGATAAGGTTTCGGTTTGGTGAGGATATACTACTACTACTAGTTAAGAAATAAAAACAGTCTTTTGAGGTCAAGTTACTCTGACCTCTCAATGTAAACAACCCCCTCATTATCCAAGCGTAACTCACATTTAACGTCGATGCAAGATTAAATTGCGTCCTTCCTAGGCATGCTTCAGTTGTAAGTCTAAAGAGAAGATATACCTGATGGCGCACGTCTTTCACTAAACCAGAAAATTTGCATAGGTCAGGATGCTTGACAATGACACTATTGACAGTTACCTAGCTGACGACATCGTTTCCCGTGAGATTTACCCACGCAAAAATTCATGCCTTAAATTTTCAAGAGAGGGCGCCCTGGAAAAATAGCGCCACCTACCTTTGGTGCACTCCATGCTAGAACGGAGATTTCCATTGGTCACATTATTCGCAGGGTGGACTCGGCGTCCAATCAGAGTTTGTTTCATGCGGTGTTGAGTGTTGACGGACCACTGTTTGGGTGTTTACGGGAAAAGATCTTAGCAACGCCCTTGGCAACTGCATAAAGCGTGTACTCATTCACACATCTGGCATTACAGAAACTGTTCGAGCACGGAACAGACGAAGTTGAACACTCGAACTTTATCACAACAAGAAGCACAAATTGATCAACAAAATGTACAAACTCGATTTGCCGATTGATTTGAAGGAGTCTGCCGCGATCGAGCGGAGGAGGAACAAGGAACTGGAACGTCAAAACAGGATATTTAACTCCAAAGTTCGAACGATCGGGGTAAGTAAAACTAAAAATTGTTTTATCAACTTTGGCTGTCCGATACAAATAAAACATAACGCTTTAAGTTTAACTAACTATGGCAGTATGGGATTTGTCTGTCCTGTGATTCCTGAATGTTTGTTGTTAATGAACCTAGTTTTCAGACAAAAAACATCATTTTGTTTCGGAAATTAATTTGAAAATGTATACAAATTACAAACAGTTTTAATTTTGCTAAGGCCTGGGTGGGCCAATTTAATTTGAATGTAGGCCTCTGCTTTAAATTTATTAATAATTTATTTACAAAAAAGATCAAATGTGTCCTGTGAATTAATAATATTGATAATAATTTTATTAGTATGAACTATGATTATGAATGTTTGCATTTTTACAAAGCAGTTATGCTGTAACTTATTATTTATGTCCTTTTTGTTGTTGTTTGTAGGTTGATGTTCAAGCTATAAAAGAGCAGGTCCATGACAGAAGTCTACAGGAGCAAAGAGAACAAGAACGACATGAAGCGTTTGGTATGTCATCGCTGAAGTCATAACCGCATTCTGTTCTTGAGAAGTTGTTCTCACTGACACAAAATCATAACATAACCATTTTACCACTTGACTGGTTAAGTGATTCAGTCGTTGTGAGTTCGAATCTCACCCAAGCATCTAAGCAGGCAATTGGGCAAAGCACAGACCATACAGTGCCAACTACCATACAAGTCAGGTCAGGGCAAACCCACATTGGATTACATTCTCACCTATACAAACCACCAGGCAGTTGGGCAAAGCACTGAGCATAGTGCTACTATAGACGCTAATTACACTTTGGAGTAGGGCAAACCCTCATTGAATTACATTCTCACCTATACAAACCACCAGGCAGTTGGGCAAAGCACTGAGCATAGTGCTACTATAGTGCTAATTACACTTTGGAGTAGGGCAAACCCTCATTGAATTACATTCTCACCTGACGCAAATCAACCTGGGCATTCTGGCAAAGCACCGAGTACACAGTACAATCATACGTCGGGGTAGGAAAACAGTCTTTGAGCGGTATTGTCACTCATGCCAACCCCCTTTCCCTATTAATTGACACTTTCCCCCATTTCTTTATCCCCACAGCGAGTGACATGATACGCAATGACAAAATCTCCGAGCTCCTGACACGCCGGCGTGAGCAGGACGAGCGCAACCTGAGCAAGGCCCTGAACGAGTTCCGCGCCCTGCAGCAGCAGCCCGACTCGCGGCGGGAGTGGGACCTGAACGACCCCGAGGCCAAGCGCAAGGACAGGCCGGCCCGCGTCGCTGACGACGACCCGCGCTGCGGCATCTCGGGGGCGCAGAAGTTTGACGGGGAGGACCTGAACGGCAAGGCCCGCCAGAAGCTGATGCAGGAGCAGATGCGGGAGTGGAGCCGGCGGCAGGCCCTGGAGAAGCGCACCCAGAGCGCCCGGCAGCGGGAGGCCGACCGGCTGCACGACCTGGCCCGGCGGGAGGCCGACGAGAGGGCCATGGACCTAGCCAAGGCCGAGGAGGAGTGCCGGCGCGCCATCAACAACGCCATGAAGGACTACAACAAATCTCTGGTGAGTACCCTGACAGCACCCAACCCCCCCCCTCCCCCACAATCCCACCCCCAACCACCCATCTCCACCCCAGCTTTATCAGTAAGACCAAGTAAAAAAAAAAAAAAACTATTAGTTTCTCATCCAAGAAACAGGACAACCCAAATGATTCTGCTTTGGGGCCGCAGTTCACCATGTAAGGAAATCCCTGCAAAATAGAATGTATGGGAAGGTTCTGGTCGGTGTGTTAGAGACCCTCTGGATTCCTTTTGTGCTAAAGAATGATGATGCTGCATAATAACGTTGAATGTAATCACTCAATCGTGAAAGCATCTAGAACTAGAGTCGTACAAAAATGTGACAGACCGCTGCCCAATTCGCTCAAAGACAGATTCTGCCATTGGGAAAAGGTCCCGCTGGTGGTACCGCGGTACATTCTGCTTTGGAGTGGGAGGCATCTCATGGCGTGATAACTTTGCTGACGAGATTCGTCTCTCTTCTCATGTCGTCATCCACCACAGGCCGACGAGCAGGCCGAGAAAGCCCGCCTCGGCAACGAGCAGGCCCTGGACGACAACTTCACCGAGATAGTCAACCAGGTCAACGGCGACATGCTGACCGAGAATCCGGACGTGGCCCAGAGCGCCTTCGGACCGCACCGGGTCATCACCGACCGCTGGAAGGGCATGTCGCCCGAGCAGCTGGCCGAGATCCGGGAGGTGCAGAAGCTCCAGCGCCAGGAGAAGCAGCGCATCCAGGAGGACGAGGCCGAGCGGGATCGGGAGTGGGAGCGCCAGAGGCTCTTTGACGCCCGCTGCGGCCAGCTGATGGAGCGCGAGGCCGACCGGGTCCGCCAGGGCCTGGAGAAGGAGCAGGTGTCCTCCAACGAGAGGCTAGCAGGGGAGCAGAAATCAAAGTGAGTACTGCCTGGGGTTGGGATCTCACAAAATCTTAGGATGCATCCGCAAATCAACTTACAATTGATAATGGCAATTAAAAATAAATTATTAGTTTCTCATCCCCCGCCTGCATCGTTTTTGGGTTTTTTGCCGCCGCCAATTTTTTTTTTTTATAAAACGATAAAAAAACACAGAAATTTTGATTGATTTTCGCCGTTTCCAGCCATTGAAGGGGGAAAATTATTTTGGAAAAGCCCCCCAAAAAGTGCCCGCATCCTCTTTTTTTTTTCAAAAAGTTTGAATGAGAAACTGATTTACTGTTTTACTTGGCCTAACCCAAGTTGTGACAGGCAGTGGTGTTTCAGTGCATCGCTCATTGTCTTGCGATTGGTCGCAAGTTGCGATGGGTTGGATGAAATCAGCCAATGGTGGCTCTCTTTATCCATCCAAGCGGCCTTCCCTTATTGTGGCTTTTTTTTATGGAAGACCTTCGGCACATGGAAGACCAAGTCGTCCAATCCCACCTGGAACTCAACCTGGAACTCAACCTGGAACTCAACCTGGAACTGGGTACAGCTGAGCTACAGTCTGGTGCCGGTCAATTCGCATTCAGATTCAATAACAAAAAGAAAAAGTATGGGGGGCGTGCCGCCAACAAAAAAAGTGATGACACCACAAACCCACTCACCTGTCTGTTATGCAAAGGAGATTAAAACCTGTCTCCTTTTCTTCACCAACAGTCTGGAGTTCATCGACAAGGAAGTGTACACCAACCGGCCGACCGCTGCCTACTTCCAGCAGTGGAACACGACGAGCCGGTAGACCTAGCCACATCCGCTATCCACAGCCGCCCGTTGCCCAGTCTCTATCTGTCCTCACCAGGGCTAGCATATGCTGGAATCCGTTCATTCCCTCCACCTTGTATAAAAAGCCAAACACCGACCCTTCTGCCTATGCATTCCAAGCAGTTCTTACTCCGACCTCAAACCTTCCAAAACTAACGACTGCCAAACACCATGTCTTCTCAACTGAGCTAAGTTTTTTCCCCAAGATTTCCCCCTAGCTTACTTTTGGTCACGTGTGAAAACTCTCGAGGTTATCCTATACGGGAAGAAAAAAGCTAAATTGAGTTATTAACATTTGAAGGTGCTACTAATTAGTAGTTTATTTTGATGGTGAACTCTTTCAGTTGTGAAAGATTTGAGTGTAACAAGTTACGATACAGCAGTTGCAGTGACCAGTATTACATGTACCAAGATACAAACTTTGCTGACAATATTCCAATAGTCTTAAAAAATGTGCAGACAAGTAGTTTATGAACTGGAGATTAAAAGATCTAAACATCCTTGAGATAATGGCAGTTACAATTCTTATTTGTTGCATCATATTGTGTGTTCACTGTGTCTTTTGAGATTGCGAGTGGTTAAATCTCTGCATCTTAAAACCAAAACCATTGCATTGCTGTATCAAACTTTTCATAGAACTCATCTAACCCGAGCAATTTCAGTATGGCTTATAAAGAGTCTGAGAACTGAGATTTAATTTTCTGTAAAAAAAAAATCATCTTTTGGTGCGAAATTTCACAAGCATTTGTTCCATAAAGAAAACATCCTGCACCAATTATTTGATCAATTCTCCACTTTCTAATGAAACAATTTTTTCCGTGGCTAGAGGGAAAACACTTCCACCCTTTGTATTCCACATAAATCCCTCAAACACGTACTGTGTATAATTATTTTTAATGCCCCCAAGTATTGCTTTAGGTTGACAGTTTGTTATGTATGAATTTCAATGTACAGTCTACCGGTATTTAAGAAATGACTTCTGCTTCCAATCAGTAGAGCGTCCTCTGTTACATATAAGAATGGGCACTGAGTTGACCTGTAGTAAAACCGATGTATACAATATTCCAACCAAGTGCACTCACTTCTCATATAAATGCCTTTTACCTTCCATTTTTTGTTTGTTTACATTCTATTAATGACAATTGTCGACAATTGAGTTACATTTTGTAAATAAAATATCTCCTAGAAACTGTGATTCCTCTGTGTATTCTCTGATGTTTCTATCCCAAAAGGATCACTGACACAATACTTCATGGGAGACGTTAAAACATTTTAATAAGTATTACTCGCATATACAGCAGTACCATTGTGTGTACGTGCATAATATTTCTTACAAAAGCATTACAGTGTACGGTACATTGTAGTAGAACAATACATATTGCACATTACAAGTGATGTTCACTCAAACGCGAACCGTTTACAAAATAGACATTCTTAAACAAATAAGTAGTTGATAACTTCAATGGTTCGATTTTCTATGCAGTGGAACACTTTCTCTAAGTACTGGTCAATAATGGGAAGGGTCTTACAAAATTTGACTTGCTTGCCAACATGGCAATCACCACAGATTCTCCCTTTTTCAAAGGGGGGTCATGTCATACTTCTGATCCAATTTCTGGTTTTATCTTTACTGTAGTTTTGACTGCATGCACCAACAAACAAACAAGGGGATAATATTCAAGCCCACTTTGGGAGTTGCATTGTGTAAACTAAGTATGACCCCACTGCATCACATGCTAAAATTGAAAGACTCAGTTTTTGTCGGATCTTACCACCAGCGTGAACATAACCCAGAGAAAGCATTGATTAAAAATGGCTGAAGTCCTTACATTGTTTTTTCTTCTTTCGGAAATACGCCTATCAAACATCAGAATCAGCGGAATCACGAGGTGGAAAGTTTGCGGTGACACCGTGTAAATCATCCTCTTTCGAGGAGTGTGTCTCTGGGAAGAGCTGATACCAGTAACTCGGCATTTAGGGCTGTGTGTGCTCTGCGAAACACGAGGAGACCGTGGATAGTGCACGCACTCTCTGAAAATATCTGTGGTGACACCTCATCTCTTATGAGAAGGAGTGTGGCTCTGGGACTAAGCTGGTAACTCAACAATGAGGGCCGTGTGTGCTCTGCCCACCATGAGGAGACCATGGCCAATGGAAAGAGAGACACACTGTCAGAAATGCTGACACTAATACCAACTTTAACAAACTCTCCACGCTGTGATTCTTGAGTTCTCAGAGCCAGACTCCTTCTTGGCAGAGATGACGAACCAGTGGTCGATTTCATTGCATCATAACTTACGACCAATCGCAAGGCGATGAGAGATGCACATAAACCATATGAGTGATGACCACCTATGGAAAGTTGCAATGGGTTATCCATCGTAAGTTGAGTTACGATGCGTCGTATAAGGCTTAGTGAAAACCAGCCCTGGTGCCACCGCAAACCTCTCCACCTTTTCAACCTCATTATGAGAAGCGCATTCTCAGTCCAGCGGCTCATTGGCCAGTGCTGTGGACTGCCCATCAACTGCAGACAATAATTATTTCAGTTCTCATTTCGCCACTTCCATTATGACCTCCACGCTTTTGTGCCCCTAAAAAATTTGCATCTGAAAATTTGAATTTGTTGCAGTCGCCAAAGTCATCCCCCTCTGACAGACTTGAACAGAGATACATGTACGTCCCTAAGTACATTAAGAACATATTTTGATGTGTTTTTTTTACACTGTAACATTTATGTAATTTGGCGTGAGGGCCATGATAAGAGTGCAACTAACCAATACCAATAAAAAACAGCACCTTAAAAACCACACACAAAAAACCTGCAGTTCTTTAGGCTGATTTTTTGCTCGTAAACAAAATTCTAAACCACGCAGTCTCCATACTCATCAATAATTCCTCAATAATCAATATAATCTGTGCTGTATACCTCGTGCGCAAAACGAATCTTAAATAGAATGGTCATTAAATAAATAATAATCTCGTCAACATAGTCTATGTGTGAGTCTTATGATACATAATTGTTTGACTTGTGATGATTACAAACTCCCTGCCCTGAAATACTGCCCACAGCTGAGATGTGAAAAAAAGAGGATGAAATGAAATTGGCAATAATCCCTCAAAGGAAATTAAACATGCTAATGGCCTGGCATGGCAATGCTTAATGGCAATATTTAATAATGAGTAAATGTAATAGGTTTGCGGTGACACCATGCAAAAATCTCTTTTGTGAGAATGTGTGGTTCTGAAAAGAACTGGAGGAACTCGACGTTTCAAACAGTATACTCTGTTCGTCTTCAGTGTCCCGAAGACGAACAGAGTTTATTGTTCAAAAGTATACCGAGTATACTGTTTAAAATATCAAGTTCCTCTGGTGCTTTTCAGAACCATACATACTCACAAAAGAGAACTTTGCAAGTTGTCATCGCAAACCTATTACTCCTGCTATTCTCACCATGAAAACCTTCAAATTTCAGTATTTAATAAACAATTTTATGGATACATGGTTGCAATGAGTTGTGTGGTGAGTTCAGAGGCATTCATTGGACCGCTTACCATCGGTGTTTCCATGAAATTGGCCAATCACTTTTCGAAGGTAAGAGTTGCATACAAACCCAACTCCAATCAGTCTCACTCCGTGGTGTTTACCTCATAAGACCCCCCCCCCCCCCCCCCCCCGCATCATAAGAACACCTTCGGGATTTCAGTCTGTCAAGCAGAATGCCATCAATACTTGTGCATTGGCAGTTTGAGGAAACTATCCATAGTATAACGTAGCTACACCATAGATAGTATTGACTTTGATTCCCTGTTTGAGGAAGTACCTTGACTAATGGAAGTCCAACAAAAAAGTGGCCCGAAGTTTGTCCAAACGTACCGGTAGTGGCAATATTTACACCTGACTTATATTTCGTACAATGCCCCATCCAATAGCATTTTTTTTTTTTTTTTTTTTTTTTGGAGCTTCGGCACCAACTTCAGCTCCAAGGTGTTTGTCGAGTGAGATACAAAAATAGGAATTTGGGTGTAGTCTTCGGAGAGGTGTTCGGCATTTCATTTCTTGAACTTCTTGGTGAAGAAGGAACCCCAGCTTCTGGAAGGGTTGCCCGCCACTCCGTCGGCATCCTGCGATGGCGACAGATCAGCTTTACGGGAGACGGAGAAAAAAGGGATCCACTTCACAGTAGGACAGTGCTGCGGGTGGGATCTCACTTCCACACTTTGTGCAGGCAAGAATTTCACGCCGTTGGTATTAAGAGCTCATCCTGCTTTGCACAATTCTCGGTTGTTTGTTTGGGGCTTCTTTTTTTTTTTAACTTTGATTCATGGACCTGATGAAAACATCACTGAAGATGAAAAACGGCCCAAAGCATTTATGCTTGAAGCAAGCAGCAAGTGCCTTTGGGAAAGGTCCTGCTACGGTAGGTTCGAAACGTCAGACCCACTAAATGTTGAGATTTGCTTTTTGGTAATTTTAGTCAGCAAGCAGTTTGCAACATTTTTGTATATCACTTTAAGCAATATAAAACAGACTTGAGGGTCTGATAGACCATTTTTTGTATTTATTTTTATCTTTTTTTGGGGGGGGGGCTGGGATTCACGAGGGGCTTCGTCACTGCTGGGCTGGCGGAGGGATGGGGGATGGGAGGGAGGACAGAAAGCTTCACACAGGGAAGGAGAATGGGGGAGGGAGGGAGGGAGGGAGGGAGGGGTCAGAGATCCAAGCCTACCTTGCCTCTGTAGATACTCCTCAGCCTGTGGGCATTCAATCAGTTTGAGGTGCCGCAGGTTCAGGATTGAATCGGCGATGATGCGGGCGTTGTTCCGCTGATAGCCACCCGACGTGACCATCAGGATAGGAATGGGTCTCTCCCGCTTCCTGGCTATCTCAAAGACAAGCTGGTCCCGCTGCTCGATACCCTGGACGAGGACGGGGTAAAACGGCAACAACCCAAGAACAAATTTGAAATGGATGTCTCCCTCAAATCATTTTGGGGCTGGGGCGTGGGGGTTGGGGTTGGGCCTTGGGGCATGGGGGTTGGGGGCTTGGGGCATGGGGGTTGGGGTTGGGCCTTGGGGCATGGGGGTTGGGGGTTGGGGCATGAGGGTTGGGCCTTGGGGCATGGGGGTTGGGGGCTTGGGGCATGGGGGTTGGGGTTGGGCCTTGGGGCATGGGGGTTGGGGGTTGGGGCATGGGGGTTGGGGTTGGGGTTGGGCCTTGGGGCATGGGGGTTGGGGGTTGGGGGTTGGGGTTGGGCCTTGGGGCATGGGGGTTGGGGGTTGGGGCATGGGGGTTGGGCCTTGGGGCATGGGGGTTGGGGGCTTGGGGCATGGGGGTTGGGGTTGGGCCTTGGGGCATGGGGGTTAGGGGTTGGGGCATGGGGGTTGGGGTTGGGCCTTGGGGCATGGGGGTTGGGGGTTGGGGGTTGGCGGCTGGGGGCTGGGGGTTTGGGGCTGGGGGCTAGGAGCTGGGGCATGGGGCTTGGGCTGGGGGCTGGGGGCTGGGGCTGGGGCTGGGGCTGGGGGCTGGGGCTGGGGGCTGGGGGCTGGGGGCTGGGGGCTGGGGGCTGGGGCTGGGGGCTGGGGGCTGGGGGCTGGGGGCTGGGGCTGGGGCTGGGGCATGGGGCTTGGGCTGGGGGCTGGGGGCTGGGGCTGGGGCTGGGGGCTGGGGGCTGGGGCTGGGGCTGGGGGCTGGGGGCTGGGGGCTGGGGCTGGGGCTGGGGGCTGGGGGCTGGGGCTGGGGCTTGGGCTGGGGCTGGGGGCTTGGAGCAGGGGTATGGGGTTGGGGCCTGGGGCTGGGGCTGGTGGCTGGGGCTGGGGGCTGGGAAATTAATAAGAGCTTGTAGATGGCATTCCAAGGACCGACACAGCTATTGCCGTGGGACAGAACCTACCTCAGGTGTGATTGAAAGGGCTCCCAGCGGATCGCCTTCCAGTATGTCCGTGCCAGCATTATAGACGATCAGATCAGGCAGGAACTCCTCCAGCGCCTGCTTGAGGTGCCTGGGGAAAGCGTGCAAGGGGTAGGAGCCTTTAGAGTCAGGGAAAGTGCAGGCCAAAGTGCAGGGACCGTTCACAACCACAGCCTGGAATCCCAGTCAGGCTTCCGCACTTCTATTCCTTATTCTGTAGCAAAGCAAGTCTTGGATCTGGATCCACGGCTACGGCCCCAAGTCTCGGGCAGTGTCATGCACAGACCTACGCCTGCGATGAAGGCGGACAGGCAGTGAAAACCTACAGCCTTAGCCATATCTGTAGCCGTTCATTTCTGAGTTGGCCGACCACACACCGGACTCTCGGCGGCAGTACTTTGACAATGTGTACTGCAATACGGTATCGTGTGTGTCTCAAACCCCAAACCAATGCTTCAACCTTTTCATGAAAAGTGGTTGGATGATTGGGATGAAGCTGGAGTGCAGGCAAAGATCTGGTTTTTCACAAAGTCACTCTCAGTAACGGAGCACTTTTGAGCAGAATAGTCGCTGCCGACTTCACACAGACACATAATTGTCTTAGACTATATTAACTGAGAGTTAGACCGTGTCCGGAACGGGCGTCTAGAGCTAGGTCTAGGGTCTTTCCCCCCTATTGGAAATACACGGAGATGCAAAGACAATAGCCCTAGCCGTAGCTCTGGAAGCCTGTTTCGGACACGGCCTAGTACACGAAAATGTTGCACACTGCTGAAAACGGAGCTGCCTACTTTTCTATTGCTCTCAGGAAAGGTCCGTTTTCTGTGTACAAATCCAGCTCCACTTTCCTCCTAATTCCCCCTGTAGAGACAAAGACAAGAGGTGCATGAATTCAATGGGACACTGATATAGTAATGAGAATAGAAGCCCCTTCTCTGGACACGGATGAAGATACTGCAAAATGCAGGGGAAGTATTCCCCGTATATTGACAGCATCCAAAACGACTTGAAGGTTGTGCGTACGACCTCCAGACCGCTCCAACTCTTATTCATCACAATGAGGATAAAAAAGAAAGTCTTTTACCTTTACACCGGCCTTAACCGTGAGAGTAAAGCATACTTCCATAATGTCATTTCAAGCATTACCAATCCTGAGGGTCCTTCAGTGATTTCCTACTGAGCGAGCCCCTGTTCCACCGCAATGCAAATACTGACAAAAGCACGCTTCAAATCGCTAGCACTTCATGTACACATACATCCCACTAAAACTGGACTTGCTAGAACCGCCTTACAAGGCAACAACTTAGCCTCCGGATAGAGGCAGGGAGAGAGAGAGAGAGAGGCAGGGAGAGAGAGAGGGAGAGGCGGGGAGAGGGACGGGGATCTCGGGAGCTTACGCTTTGCGAAGCCGTCGTGGGGGTAGATACTGCGATTGTACATGTCCAGGATGTAGACAGTCTCTTGCATGTCCATGAAGTCTCTCTCATGCCCGTTGCCCTGGTGAGCGTCCAGGTCTACGATCATGACTTTCTGGACGAGACCAAGCTGCAAGAGGAACTGGAACAGAGAGCGGGGAAAAAAACTGAAAGAAATTCCTCCAAAAATGCATCAAATAGATAAAATGAAGAAAAAGGCAGAGTACCTGTGACAAGCACCATATGTCACATGCATCAGCAGTCCTGATATCAGCAGTCCTGATATCAGCAGTCCTGATATCAGCAGTCCTGATATCAGCAGTCCTGATATCAGCAGTCCTGATATCAGCAGTCCTGATATCAGCAGTCCTGATATCAGCAGTCCTGATATCAGCAGTCCTGATATCAGCAGTCCTGATATCAGCAGTCCTGATATCAGCAGTCCTGATATCAGCAGTCCTGATATAAGCAATCATGATATCAGCAGTCCTGACATCAGCAGTCCTGATATCAGCAGTCCTGATATCAGCAGTCCTGATATCAGCAGTCCTGATATCAGCAGTCCTGATATCAGCAGTCCTGATATCAGCAGTCCTGATGTCAGCAGTCCTGATGTCAGCAGTCCTGATATCAGCAGTCCTGATGTCAGCAGTCCTGATATCAGCAGTCCTGATATCAGCCGTCCTGATATCAGCAGTCCTGATGTCAGCAGTCCTGATATCAGCAGTCCTGATATCAGCAGTCCTGATATCAGCAGTCCTGATATCAGCAGTCCTGATATCAGCAGTCCTGATGTCAGCAGTCCTGATATCAGCAGTCCTGATATCAGCCGTCCTGATATCAGCAGTCCTGATATCAGCAGTCCTGATATCAGCAGTCCTGATATCAGCAGTCCTGATATCAGCAGTCCTGATGTCAGCCGTCCTGATATCAGCAGTCGTGATATCAGCGGTCGTGATATCAGCAGTCCTGATATCAGCAGTCCTGATATCAGCAGTCCTGATATCAGCAGTCCTGATATCAGCAGTCCTGATATCAGCAGTCCTGATATCAGCAGTCCTGATATCAGCCGTCCTGATATCAGCAGTCCTGATATCAGCAGTCCTGATATCAGCAGTCCTGATATCAGCAGTCCTGACATCAGCAGTCCTGATATCAGCAGTCCTGATATCAGCAGTCGTGATATCAGCAGTCCTGATATCAGCAGTCCTGATATCAGCAGTCCTGATATCAGCAGTCCTGATGTCAGCAGTCCTGATGTCAGCAGTCCTGATATCAGCAGTCCTGATATCAGCAGTCCTGATATCAGCAGTCCTGATGTCAGCAGTCCTGATGTCAGCAGTCCTGATATCAGCAGTCCTGATGTCAGCAGTCCTGATATCAGCAGTCCTGATATCAGCCGTCCTGATATCAGCAGTCCTGATGTCAGCAGTCCTGATATCAGCAGTCCTGATATCAGCAGTCCTGATATCAGCAGTCCTGATATCAGCAGTCCTGATATCAGCAGTCCTGATATCAGCAGTCCTGATGTCAGCAGTCCTGATATCAGCAGTCCTGATATCAGCAGTCCTGATATCAGCAGTCCTGATATCAGCAGTCCTGATATCAGCAGTCCTGATATCAGCAGTCCTGATATCAGCAGTCCTGATATCAGCAGTCCTGATATCAGCAGTCCTGATATCAGCAGTCCTGATATCAGCCGTCCTGATATCAGCCGTCCTGATATCAGCAGTCCTGATGTCAGCCGTCCTGATATCAGCAGTCGTGATATCAGCGGTCGTGATATCAGCAGTCCTGATATCAGCAGTCCTGATATCAGCAGTCCTGATATCAGCAGTCCTGATATCAGCAGTCCTGATATCAGCAGTCCTGATATCAGCCGTCCTGATATCAGCAGTCCTGATGTCAGCAGTCCTGATATCAGCAGTCCTGATATCAGCAGTCCTGATATCAGCAGTCCTGATATCAGCAGTCCTGATATCAGCAGTCCTGATATCAGCAGTCCTGATGTCAGCAGTCCTGATATAAGCAGTCATGATATCAGCAGTTATGATATCAGCAGTCCTGATATCAGCAGTCCTGATATCAGCAGTCCTGATATCAGCAATCCTGATATCAGCAGTCCTGATATCAGCAGTCCTGATGTCAGCAGTCCTGATATCAGCAGTCCTGATATCAGCAGTCCTGATATCAGCAGTCCTGACGTCAGCAGTCCTGATATCAGCAGTCCTGATATCAGCAGTCCTGATATCAGCAGTCCTGATATCAGCAGTCCTGATATCAGCAGTCCTGATATCAGCAGTCCTGATATAAGCAATCATGATATCAGCAGTCCTGACATCAGCAGTCCTGATATCAGCAGTCCTGATATCAGCAGTCCTGATATCAGCAGTCCTGATATCAGCAGTCCTGATGTCAGCAGTCCTGATGTCAGCAGTCCTGATATCAGCAGTCCTGATATCAGCAGTCCTGATATCAGCAGTCCAGATATCAGCAGTCCTGATATCAGCAGTCCTGATATCAGCCGTCGTGCACACAGGTAAAGGATGTGACTGGGACTGGCAGGACGCACCTTAATGGCCAGCGTGATGTCGGCGTAGGCGCAGAAACCACCACCTCTCTCGCTGGAGCAGTGATGGAACCCGCCGCCAATGTTGATGGCCCAGCCTCTCTCAACGGCCAGCTTCCCCGCCTGGGGAGAGGAGAAGATCAAGCCCATCTCAACCCATCCAACAAAGAGCTCTTTGAAAAAATAATTAAAGTTCTGGTCAACAGATTCTAGGAGAATCTCACAAAGGCCCGTTGGACGATCTCATCAAGGTCATTGGAACGCACAATCAATCGCAAGACAATGACAAGGACAGAAACCATACAGTCTATTCAGACTAACGATGGAATCTCTATCGTAAGATGAGCTACGATGGATCTTAAGGCTTTGTGAAATCCAACGTGGCGACAGTGTTTTTGTTTTACGTGTTTTGGCCGCGTGGCTGAAAAAAGGTCTATACTGCTAAAAGTGGGGCCTGTAGAAGAACAAAATGGCTTTATTCTAAACTTGTTATAAGCATTGATCCCTCTTCAATGTTCAAATGATTTTATTTCTTGATGTGTAAAATGTAATGGACGTGTTTTAACAGTTTATTGACTTTAATTATTCGGTTTTTGTGTGTTTTCTTTTCTTTCTTTTACAGTATGTTTTTGTAAAATCCATCACAATTCAGTTTTTTAACTGCAATGATGGATTGGAATAAATAAACCAGCCCTGAATTGAATTGAATTGAAGTCCCTTTCATGCAGCCCCCGAAGGAATCACAGGTCGCGCTCTTGGTCACTTACAAGTACTGTTCCTCCAGTCTGTATTCTCAGGGGTCGTAGCACTTTCCTCTGGACAATGCCATTTGGGAGAAGAGCCACTGGTGGCACCTCGGTGATTCCGGCAACCGTCACACTCCACTACCGACAGAATAAGAACAAAAAGAAGAACCAAAGAAAGAAATTCAAAATGCGTACATCAGTGGAAGACTGAAATTGCGTGTCTGTGAAACAAAAAAAGGAGCTTGCTTCTAAGTAATCTTTTTTTTTTAAAGCTGCAAGAAATTCCTTCGAAAATGCATCAAATAAATAAAATAGTACAAGAAAAAGGCAGGGTACCAGTTACAAGCACCAATATACGTCACATGCAGTTTGGGCTGGTAACCTGCTCTGCTTCGTACACAAAACTTTGGTTTGGGGCTTGGCAAAGTCACGATTACAATCCATTTGCTCAGATCGGGTGTGAATGAGGCACGCAATAATTTTGTAATAGCAAATGGTGGGAGAGGGGTTTGCTCCTACCAGGATGCATTTGCTGCATCCGATATTTAGCTTCAACGTAAAACAAAAATAGTGGAAAAGGAAAAGAAAAAAAAAACGGCATAGAGTTACAATGAGCAAAATGAAGCAGCGATAAAGGGACGAGGAAATAAGATCATAGGCAGCGGGAAATAGAAAAAAACAACAGAAAATTACCACAGTAAGGAGACTCAAGTTACAGCAAATACTGAAATGGTTTGACAAAACTGAGGCTGGCAAGATACATGTCATTGTACATGTTTGTACATGTGTCTAGTTCATAGCCATACCCTTGTTGAATTTGTTAAGAAGTCCCTCAAAAAGTGGACACGACAACAGTATGTTCGATAAGACTTGAAGGTGTGCACGTTGGAAGTATCAAGTGGAGAAGTGTTTTACAGTCAAACCATGTAAAACATCTCTTTTGAGAAGAGAGTGTGTGGTTCTGAAGAGAGCCAGCAACTCAAACATTTTGGGCAGTGTGTACTCTTTCCTGTCATCAGGAGACTGAGGAATATCGAGTTGCCAGCTCTTTTCAGAGCCACACACTTCTTCTCAAAAGAGATGCGTTACATGGTGTTGCTGCAAACCTTCCACTTAACGGTATGTTGAATACATGTTTGAGTGTAAACCACAAAGATACGACTGCAGGAGGTTTTTGATTTCACTTGCACCTTTTTTTTGGGGGGGGGGGTGAGGGAGGCATTTTGTTCATGCATTTCTTTGTCGCCAAAGAGTCTCCATGATCAGAATATGATGAAAGACGAAATGATTGAAAATGAAAAAGTTAATCCTGTATCCAGGTACGTACAAAGAATACATTGTGGAAATTGTTCCCAGACACAAGAGTAAATCAACAGCATGGGGTAGTAGAGTTACAGTACATTAAAAAAATGCAAATCACCCCCATCCTTGACCAAGTGAACAAGATCTGCCAAGTGAACACACTGCCCTAGACGTTGAATCTACCAACTCTTTTCAGAGCCACACTCAGTCTCACGAGAAGAGGTGGATGGTGTCACCGAGATTTTCTGTAGAGGAATCCAATGTGTTTATGAAACCCAAGGTTGCAGGGCTAAACGAAAATCAGGATATAACTTGACACTGAATGCTAGAATGGATGCCAAAAAATATGTTCCATCTTCACATTGCCTGGACTTTGGTGCTCTTTTAAAACGTCAAGGGGAAAGCAACTTGTATATTAGATTAATAACCAGTAGTTTTTCACCATAAAAATGGCACTAATATAGAGTGTGCCACACATACATGTACAGTAGAATAGAAAATTAGTTATACCGGTATATGACCTTCTACCTTAAGATGGGATTGGGTGTTATCTGATAACTGATAATTGTCATTATGTGGTTAGCAATTAGGATGTGTGAGGTGTGAAGTTGATTAGAGAAGAATTAGGCTTCTCAGTTTGAAAAGTCAAGGACAAAGCTGACCCCTAATCCTTCTGTCATTAAGTCGTGTAAGTGGCAAAGATTAGAGAGTGAGGTTTCTTGTTGCAAGTGGAGATACTACGATATGGAAAGCTTGCAGCGACTCCATCATTGGGACAGTGCGTTCTCTGCATGTCATCGGGAGCTTTGGGCAGAGTACACACTGTCTGAAACAGGTGATATACAAAAATGTTGCAAACTGACTAAAATTACCAAAAAGTAAATCTAAAATTTAGTGGGCCTGACGTTTCGATCCTAGCAGGACCTTTCTCAAAGGCAGAGTGACAAGGACAAAACAGATACATGTACACGAAGGCACCATGCAGCTTTCTGATAATCCTTCTTTTGTGTTCAGTCTTTCACACTTCTCTCTTTGATCTTTCCCCCTATTGTCACTAATCCCTACCCCACTCCTTGCCCTTCTCTTTGATCTTTCCCCCTCCTCTCACTAATCCCTACCCTACCCCTTGCCCTTCCCTTTGATCTCTCCCTACCAGCTTCACTCTTTGTCCTTTGTTTCTCATCCGTGTCCTATTCACTCTCCCCCCCCCCCTGCCTTCATGTACATGTATCTGTTTTGTCCTTGTCACTCTGCCTTTGAGAAAGGTCCTGCTAGGATCGAAACGTCAGGCCCACTAAATTTTAGACTGTCTGAAACATTGAGTTACCGGCTCTCCTCGGAGCCATAGGCCTACTCCTCAAAAGGAACCACTTCAGAAGTGCCACTGCAAACCCTCCACACAATGTGATTCCACCATGCAGACCCCCAGCCTCATTTAGATCAATGATCATATTATGTTAGGGTGTTAGTGTTAGCAGCTTGGGCAAATCTATACTCTGAAAAGTCGTGTGGGCTGGATGATTGGGCCGAGTGCTTGCTAGTATTAGTGCTCTGACATATTGAGGCATGTCATCAATTGCCAGTATCTCCATCCTGTGTCCCTTCTGACTTCCATTTCAAGATACAAAGTTCTCTGTTTATCAAATTGCATGTCGTCCCCTGTCTTTTTGTTTCCTGCAGTTCCTTTGAACTTTTAATCCTCTGCTCCTTTCTAATGTGGACACGTATTTCCTTAACATGTTGGGAGGGGGGGGTTGGTAAGAGACGAAGACAGGGTATGAACGGGTTAGGTATTTAGAGCAGGGCTGGGCGGGCTAGGACAGGGTGGTTACTAGGGAAGGGCAGGGTAGGACAGAGCAAGGTTAGGCAGGGCATTGCAGGGTATGGGTAAGTTATGGCAGGGAAGAACATAGGAGAATGCAGGGGATGGAAGAGCAGAGCATGCGGGGGAGGGAAAGGTAAACTAGGGTAGAGTCGGGCAGGACACGGTAGGATTAGGCAGAACATAGGGTAGGACATGACAGGGCAGGGCGGGGCAGGGCAGGACATGACAGGGCGGGGCAGGGCAGGACAGGGCAGGGCAGGGCAGGGCAGGGCAGGGCAGGGCAGGGCAGGGCAGGGCAGGGCAGGGCAGGGCAGGGCAGGGCAGGGCTGGGCAGGGCAGGGCAGGGCAGGGCAGGGCAGGGCAGGGCAGGGCAGGGCTGGGTAGGGCAGGGCTGGGCAGGGCAGGGCAGGGCAGGGCAGGGCAGGGCAGGGCAGGGCTGGGCAGGGCAGGGCAGGGCAGGGCATGGCAGGGCAGGGCAGGGCAGGGCAGGGCAGGGTAGGGCAGGGCTGGGCAGGGCAGGGCAGGGCAGGGCAGGGCAGGGCAGGGCAGGGCAGGGCAGGGCAGGGCTGGGCAGGGCAGGGCAGGGCATGGCAGGGCAGGGCAGGGCAGGGCAGGGCAGGGTAGGGCAGGGCTGGGCAGGGCAGGGCAGGGCAGGGCAGGGCAGGGCAGGGCAGGGCAGGGCAGGGCTGGGCAGGGCAGGGCTGGGCTGGGCAGGGCAGGGCAGGGCAGGGCAGGGCAGGGCAGGGCAGGGCAGGGCATGACATGACAGGGCAAGGTAGAACCAGACAGGGAAACGCAAGCCAGAGCAAAGCAGTGCATAGCAGCATGGGACAGGATGGATAGTATGCATAAAATAGCATTTGACTTCCCAAACAAATTTTGACAAAGTAAAGTCAGAATGGAGATGAAGTGAGCACTATGGCACATTTAACTGAGCAGAAACACAAGGCCACAAAGAAACAGACCCGACACAAGGCACTACAGGCATAAAGGGCGTGAGAGTACATGTACCTCAGGAATAGCAACAGCAATGTTATCCTGTTGAAGCAAAAGACACCAAATGAAACACAATGGCAGTCAAATGAGAGCAGAGTCAATCTGTATCGAGTGGCAGTGGGCAAAGTTGCACAGAGAGGCACGGCAAGTACAGGTACACATACTCTTAGCTCTTCAACACAGAGGTCACTTTGCATGCTGGATTAACTTAATGGAAGGACTGAATTAAAGGTGGGAGAATAATGAATACCACACACTGAACCTCACCGGTACTATTGTACATGTACACTGTTTGCCTTGGAACGAAGAGCAGGTAACCAGCTATGGTCGATCTTGTTTTCTGCCAACTGGGGGCAATGAAGCTTTGTGCTCAGCAGCAAATCAGTGTACAGTTCAAGCCATGCAGTGCACAGTTTGTGTGCTGTGTGAGCTGAAGGCCAGGAGCCAAGTGCCAAATCACTATGACAGTAATGGGTAGCCATATTGTAGGATGTGCGGCGTATGTGCTGTTCTATGCTGCCTGACAATGCATGAGTGTGACAATGGTTGTGGTATACACAAGGAGCTCCCACATTACGAGGGATTGAGGAAAGGCTCCATGAGCAACGTTTCAGTTGCCCTTCGAGTCCAGGCGAGTCGTCACACCGTGAGAAGACGCTACAGGGCTCGACCTTAGCACTAGCCCGACAGTCATTGTCTAGTAAAAACAGCCGCGTGCTAGTAAAATGCACCACATTGCTAGCCCAGCAGACTGGTAAAAAGCAGACAGTGGTGCTGACTGTACATGTACATTACAATGTACAGTACACTGTGGGTGACACTGTGAAGGGCTAGTAAAACTTGCTGTGGGCTAGCAAAAAACTCAATTTACTAGCCCGGTGGGCTACTAAAAAATTAAGCTATATGTACATTAGGAGGGACTGGTCGCTGCCCGTTTGGGTTTTTTTTCTTTTACTTCGATTTGAGTTGTTTTCTGTCTGGATTGTCATGCAATGACAACATCAATCAAATGAGTGGCCCTATTTCTAGCCTGTAATTTGATTGTATTAAGGCTTGACCACATGCAGATGCCTCCATATGATTGTACACACACAAAATTGGCAAAAAAATAAAAAAATTTCGACCTACCTACCCTTTATTTAAATGGCATGTAATCGGAACTATTTTTTATTTTTGGCCTTACTTGAACAGACCGAGGAAACAAACAAAAAAGGAAAAACTGACGGGGAACTTTTGTACAAATTGAAAAATTGGCAAGGACAACTTTGACTGAACAGGGGGGACTTGAACCTGAGACCTCAGGATTAACGAGTTTTCCAGCCGAACCTATTTTGACGGCGCGACCCTGATGTTTTTTTTTTAAACCTGACCCATGTTATTTTGATACCATGACCAGTGATTTAATCAACGTGATTTAAATAAACCAACCCTGCATACATGTAAATCATGTTTATGTTGGCTCGAGATATAATTCTTAACCAGTACACGACTCAGCCTTAAAAAAGAAAAGGAAAACAAAGTCCTACCTACCTAGTACCTACCCTCGTTTCAGTTGCCATGAAATAGGAAGTACGACAATTCTTTTTTGACCATTACAAGATGGTTGCATCAAGGAGAATGTAATTCAATGAGGTTTTGCCATTTCTTGATATGATAAACACCAAGTGCTCAGTGCTTTGCCAGGAGCCATAAAAAAAAAATTCAGACATCCGTACTGGAAATCGGCAGTCGCGGGTTCGAATCCCGCCCAAGCTGCCTGAATTATTATTTTTTTTATCAGGCACCGGGCAAAGCACTGAGCACTCTAAACCTCATTGAATTATATTCTTTTTTGGCCCAGATCCAATCTGTGACCCATGGAACCTCAACATAGTGCATCCACGATCTAGATCAAAACTCATCTACTGAGCAAATTATCGGTTGCTACCTCAGGCTCACAAGATTTCACGGGAAACCCTACATACATGGATACCTTTACACATCCTCTGCTTTGTGTCAATGCCGGAAATTTTGGAGGGTTCTCTTACGACGGCAATTTGAAGCAGCAACAGAAAGAGGCACGAGCCACACGCACAAGCCTGCCAGCGGCACGTCTGCAGGACAGGACCACACGCATGCAATTCCTCACAGGGCAACGTTTGGGAGCCCGGTGAGGAAGTCTGATGATTCGGACACAGATGGATTAAGATGAATACTCTTTGAACAGGTTTATATCATACACCACACACGGGTATGGCAGCAGGCCATGTTAACCAAGATGCATGCCGGGATATATAGACGTGTCACGTGTGCATACATAATTAAGTAGGGACGGTCGACTAGCGAGTATTGATACTGATATACCAAAAATGGTGCAAACTGCTTACCGACTAAAATTACCAAAATGCAAACTCTTAAAATTTAGTGGGCCTGACGTTTCGATCCTAGCAGGACCTTTCTCAAAGGCAGAGTGACAAGGACAAAAAAACAGTCCTTGTCACTCTGCCTTTGAGAAAGGTCCTGCTAGGATCGAAACGTCAGGCCCACTAAATTTTAAGATGAGTATTGATACTGCTACATCCGGTATATTTGTACAGTATACATACCCTCAAGCTGTCCAGGTACTTTTTGGTGTGGGCCACCATTAGGTCTTCCTGCGTGGCCTCCAGAGGGCGCACTATAGTCTCATCGCTCACCATGCCAGCCTCTGTGTGAAGAACACACGACAAATTGACGTTTGTAAGCCCTGTTGTCCGCCGTGTCCTACTCCTTTTCATACTCAGTGAGTGATGAATAACCACAACCCCTTAAACATGCTAACTATTTTTTCTTTATCTTAAAATTTAGTGGGCCTGACGTTTCGATCCTAGCAGGACCGTTCTCAAAGGCAGAGTGCATGTACCTTTCAGGTGGTTGAACACTTTGCCCCATTTGCCCGAGTCAAAGGGGTGAAGCTTCTCCAGCCCCAGGAAGCCGATATTGTACTCGGGTGAGTAGACGATGGGCCACTGGATGTCCCGGAGTGGCACGAAGAGCGTCGTCCTGTGTGGCTGACTGCGGTGGTCCTGGGGAGCGGCGGCGTTGGCAAGCCCTGCGCTGTTCCGCTCGCCCGTCGGTGTTTCACTGGCATCGCACGCACTGGCCGCTGCATTTAGCTCTTCACTATAAAAAGGGGTAAAATCAAGTCAAACAAATGGGGTCAGAAAATGCCATTCCAATTGTTTTTTTCTTCCTAAACCTTACTATCTCTGTTGGCACTTTTTCTTTTCAAACAAGCTAAGGAAAGGGGAAACTTAACTGGGCAACGGAAATCTCTAACAATTTGTGAGGGAAAAAAAAGCAAAGAAAATGTTGAAAAGACTGGGACTTCTTCTGGGACGACGAGACCTCTGGGTTTAATTTACTTACTGCCTCTCTTTCCACCCGAGCTATTCAATTAATTATTGAAGAAAAGGGCTAGGCACACAGTTGAGTTAGGCCTACTCTACCATGACTCTAGTCACTCTTCTACTATTAATACGACTACTACTACTACTGGTACTGAGTACTACTACTACAGTACTAGTAGTACTAGTAGCTACTACTACTAGTAGTAGTACTAGTACTGTACTGAGTAAATAAATTAAATGAGTTACTGTCACTAAAATTCCATCAAATCAATCCGTGTGCTGTGGTACTCCAACGTCCTCCAAGCCCTCTATCCAAGATAAAATCCTTATTGAGAATAATTTTCAGTATCAATATCTATCAATATTAATTTATCAATATTTAATTTTTCTTCTTCTGATATGAATTGCGGTATTAAACAGGTGAATTGTTGAATATTTATCACGAAATAGGTGCAGTTGGTTTGATGGTGTTTGATTCCCACATTCTATCACGGTTCCGGGGTTTCTTGAAAAATAATGAATAGAAAATAAGGGAAGTTCGTAATCAAGCCGCCGTCAAATTACATGATTGTAGCGTTCAAATAAAAGGACTTAGGCCTACCCTTCCTTTTCGCTGTCACAGCTCAGCTGTGTCTCACTGGAGGCCATTGTTTTCCTTTTTGTATATTTTATGGACACAAGAGGGCGCCCTAATACTTTACCATTGCCGTTTTCAAAATGAAGGCTTAGGCTCAGTGGCTCAGCTTCGGTCATTATACTCGTTATAATATCACAGGCATCTAAAAACAAACGTTCGGCACCAGTTTCTTGGTGAATACTCTGTACCTATCAAGCCAACAATCCTTTAAAATCGGAAAAAAAATCCACGACCTGAATCCGGTCATACTGTACATAATACACGCCGGATGAAATCTGTAGCGTGACCAAATCTGTGCAAAGGCGTGAAGAACTGTAGGGGATTTTCCTTTCCCGAAAGACCCGTCTGCCTCGGGATAGCATCATGTCTACGTTCGGCCATCTTCACTGAATTTTACCTCGCTTAAGCACAAGAACGGCACGTAAAGACACTTTTAGATCGCTTATCGCTAAAAAGGTACAAAAACGTTTGCTTAACGGTAGCTATGAAATGGCGTCGCCAAGCAAACCGCAAAAACAACGTGAAACGCTCTGTGAAATTGGCCCTGCAAGTTTTGTCAGAATCGGCCAGTTTTGCCTTCATCGGCTCCCCGGTAGCATCGGACATCCTGTGCACATGCAGTTTTCCGTGGCCGTTTACGAAATGAAGGTTTAGACTCGGGCTCAGGCTTCGTCTCCGACTGACAAAAACTTGAAAATCCAGATTGTGTTTTGTGTCCTAATTTGAAGGTTTGCTGTTTGCTTGAAAGGGTATACAGGGTATTCCCCAAGAAACTGGGGCCAAACGCTTCGTTTTAGATGCCTGTGATAATAATTATAACTATAATGTATTATGACTGAAGCCTAGGCCCGAGCCTAGGCCCTAAACCTTCATTTCGAAAACGGACCTAGGGCGGACCTATGTTGGACCTCATTTTGGACCTTATGTTGGACCTCATGTTGGACCGAGGGCGAAATGGTCAGTTTGAGTTTTGGTCACGTGATCATTAGATATCCATGGTGCTGGAACAGAATATTATCCAATTCTGAAATTATTCATTGAGCAAAATTGGGTAAAGCGGTCTCCATTCCCACGGTGCTTGCGTCTTCCATCATAAGCATAAAATGTGGGCCTAAAACCGGGTTCAAAACCTTACCTTTCGCCACCTATCTATCTGGGCATTCATATCTCCCATTGTAATATTGATGTCATGGAGGGGTGTATTGAGTCAATTTGATCTTGGGGTTGAAGTTAAAGTTCATTCTGTTTTGGGTCCTCGTGTTGGTTAGTGGTAGCATAGCACTGGATGATGGAGACTTTAGCATGTTGGGTGATGAACCTTGCTGTGAGAAGGTGCGTATTTACTGGTTCCCACTCGACCCAGAGTTTAAAAAACATTAGAAAACCATTAACCTTCAAACTGCAAATAAATCCCTCTGGATTAGGTTTGATGAACAGCTCTTTCACTAAACGATCATGAAGCATAGATTTTGACAGTAAATCAACAGGTTTAAGGATGGGTCTGCAGGATAAACCCAGAAATGTTCAGAAACTTTTGTATGCACAACCAATAAATTACTGTATTGGGTTTCTGTTGCATGATCCTGTGATGACATCACACATTTTGCTAATGTATATAGAAATTATCATTAGCATGAAAACTGAAAACTAGCAAAAAATAATACACCCAAGAACGTGTGTAAAAACAGTTTGATTGTCAGCAACATTGCAAAACTGTTATGTATAGCATCGATTTAAGTGAATTGTATTCCGAGGACCATTGAATGATCTTTTCAGATGGTGTTTACTCACTGAGTGCAGATAAGTGTGCACCTTTCAACATGCAGACGAACATTGAACACTGGACCCTCGGGTTATCCTAACAACAACAACAACAACATTAACAACAACAGTTGAAAACATAGGCCTATCAAGGCTCGATTTGGAGACCCCGCACCTAAGAAACATCGGGCCGTGCGGCAGACTACTGATAAGGTTTGGTTTCAGAGCAGAGCAAGATAGCCTCAAAGCCTAGGCCTTGATAAAAGGTTGCCAAATAATGTACAATAAGAATTAAAGGACCAATCCCGGCCCAATCTTTGATTACTTTGTTCTGAATCGCTCTGCTATCACGGCTGAGCAGGAAAGGTCTTCCTTATGCAAACATCATGCAGGATTACAAACCCCACTTCGACGGATGTGATATCAATCACTTTTGACTTGTACTCAACTCTTCTTTTACTTAGCATGAAGCAAAAGTGAAGTTCGGAAGCGGATACTATAGAATAGAAATAACGACTTTTTGTTTAAGCAAATTTTGGCGCTTAAGCGGCTGTATGAAAATGGGCCCAAACTCCGTCCATCAAAATGAAATCTTCACTTCATTTCCGCTATCGGGTCGTTCCCAATTCGAGTAATCGTTTTAATGCTTCAATCAAAGCATGTGGTAATTTTCAATGTACTTATAACTAAATTATAATCTCGTCTAACAAATGAAAGGAAAAACTGACTGGGATCGTTTAAAATAATTTTGAAAAATTACAAAGAAAAACTTGTAGTATAGTAGTATAGACAAGTAGACTACTAGTAGACTGGGAAAGCCACCAACGGCTGGATACATAGCGTAGATGGTAAGAGCACTGCATGGTACTCAAGTCCAGTCAAAGTGTTCGTGGCCATTTTTCCAAATTTTCTTAATTCTATTTTTTAACGGGTAAAATGTTTCATGTACTTTTAGTGATGAAAAATAAACCATAATGTAGTTGACATTATTTTATTGTTCTAATCTAATCTGAGCAGCTGTCACCTGAGCTATGCACTATTATTCTGGTTTACCACGTAGTAATAAACAAACAATGTGAGTGTCATGGTCACGGACCTCCTTCACAAGCCAGCTGCCGATTTCACGAAACTTCAAATGTTGCGTACGCAACATTTTGCTGCCTTTTCTAAGTAGTGCACAAATTAAGAGCCACTGTGGCGCAAGACTTGCGCAACATTTGTACGTTGCGTAACCTACGCAACTTTTCTTGGAATCGGCTGCTCGGACGAGTTCACAAAGCCTCACGACGTATAACGCATCGTGACTTGTGATAGGTAATAATTATGATTTCAATGCATCGCTCATCATCTTCCGATTGGCCATGAGATTGATGAATACGACCCCAGATCGTATACAGGTCTACATAAATAAAGTCTAATTATATTAATGGTTTTTCTTATTGACATTATACACAAAGATGACCAATACATAATATTTTAACAGACAACTCTTCCCCTAACATGCTTTGAAAGGTTAGGTCCCTTTTAAATCTTGAGATTTGTTCACAGAGATTTATTCATTTTGAATCGAAATTTTCCCCAATAAAGATACCAATATTGAGGATCCGTGTGTGACCTTTACCAATGTCAAAATATTGCCACCGTCCGTGTGTTAAACCATGAAATAATCCAAAAAATAAACCCTGCGAAGTTTTTACCTCAAAATAATGGTCATCTGAGAAAGTAGGGAAAAAGCAACAAACCGTCATGATTAATTTTCGCACCGTTTTGTAGTGTATGTAAGAAATAGTTTATCACTCGCGAGTATAATAAACTATTTGTCGATGTTCGAGTGAAGATTTCTCGAGAAGTACAGCATCCCAGACCGTAAGATTTCAACGTGAGGATTAGGCTATAATTATCATCAAACTGTGTAAATTAGAAGGAAATCTGTGGATATCGATATTTCCCGATCTTCCCAATGATATAATGAGGCCGACTATAATTATATTATTATGCCTACCCTGCAATAGCATGTCACATTTCATGGGAAATCTGGATTCCAGGGAAGTACGTTCCCATGCACATTAATATCATCATAGTCTGTCGCCATCAAGGAAAGAGGCTGCCCATGAGGTGGACAAGACAGCAGCTCTTCAAGCTCACCGTTTTAAACCTCAAATTGTTATATTAAGTCTCTCTATCTTGCGCCTAATTCTTGCCCTTAAAGACGATACCCAAGTGGTATCCCCACGTAGCAGTTTCTTGCATATCTCGGGAGAATTTCTCGGAATTGTCAACTGACTGATGTTGTAGCGGTCAAGTTTAGATTTCGCGTGGGCCAGACACATGTTAGACGTGTTTCTCTTGAGTTCCCTGAACAACTCCAAGTGACGCCCGAACTCGGGGCCGTAGTCTCGCACCCTCTTCCAGAATGTCCTGTTGAAATGCGCATACAGCTTGGCGTCGCCGTAGTTCCATCTGCGGATCTTGCGGACCAAATCGGGACTCAGCCGACGACGAGCGGAGGCCTCGCGCACAAGCTGCGCCATGTACAGGATGTCGCCAAACTCCCAGCACAGAAACCTCCTGAGCAGAATCAGCGACTCGTCAAAGTACTCGGTGATCAACACCAGGTCAAGCTCCTCGCTCAGTGATCTGATCTTGGCGTCGACGGCGTCCGGGTTCTGGGCCTCCTGCTCCAGCCCGAGATCGTACAGTTGCCCGTTCCTCAGGAAGCCCACGGGCTTCTTGGCGCTCGACTTGTAGAACGACTCCGCGTCCGCCTCGAAGACGTCTTCGAGCTGGCCGTTGGGAAAATATCGGGCCATGCGGAAAAAATTAAAGGCGGATTCGAGCTGGGCGGCCGGCTCTCGAAGGATGGTCACGTAGACGGCATTGGGCACGGCCTTCTGCATCTCTTGTCGATCGTAGCGGGCGTGATTGCACAGGATTTGAAATGCACCCACGGCCGACAGCTGCGCTGTGCTGCCGTTCCCGGCCGCACGGCCGTACTCGAAGACGTCGGTGGCCTTAAACTTTCGAAACTGGGAGAAGACGTGCGTGCGCTTCGGCAGGGCGAAGTTGAGACCCTTCTCGTGGCCAAAGCGCTCCAGCATGGTGGCGATGCTGGAGCTGCCGGTCTTGTGCGTCTTCAGAAAGACCACCGAGCGCTTTGGGTGACAGGTGTCCTTCTGGCTCAGACGCCATCTGTCAAAAAAAGGGCAAAGGTTGTGAATGATGTTTTATAAGACACCACAAATTTTAGTCCAGTGGAGAGTGGAGAGTGGAGACGATAGCCTCTAAGCCTAGGCCTTGATAAAAGGTTGCCAAATTATGTATAATAAGAATTAAAGGACCAATCCCGGCCCAATCTTTGATTACTTTGTTTTGAATCGCTCTGCTATCATGACCCAATTTCATAGATATAGCCGCTAATTATGCGTGGACATCTGCTGAGCAGGAAAGGTCTTCCTTATGCAAACATCATGCAGGATTACAAACCCCACTTCGATGTGATTTCAATCGCTTTTGACTTGTACTCAACTCTTCTTTTACTTTGCATGAAACAAAAGTGAAGTTGGGGTCCGGAAGCGGATCCCATAGTATAAAAATGATGACTTTGTTTTAGCAAATTTTGGCGCTTAAGCGGCTGTATGAAAATGGGCCCAAACTCCGTCCATCAAAACGAAATCTTTACTTCATTTCCGCTATTGGGTCGTTCACAATTCAATTAATCGATTTAATGCTTCAATCGTATGGTAATTTTCAATGTACTTGTAACTAAATTATAATCTCTGTCAAAAAGGCAAAGGTTGTAAATTATGTTGTATAAGTCAATACAAATCCCACAGAAAACAATCTGCATGATATAACAGTATATTTGGTTTCAGCGCGGAAATAGAAGCTTTCTATATAATTATAGCAGACTGCAACCCAGAGTTCTATACTAAATTTATTTTCGAATAAAATGTCAAACGCAAAATCAAGCCTCATGTGAAGTATGTTAAAGCCCCTACACAACATTGGTAAGATCGAAACATCTCTCCGAGATCTAAACTATTTCATACGGCGTTGAATGCTGCATTTTCGCGAAACAAATGAAGTGGCTTTCACTATTTTCTCGAGACTCGGTTGGCAGATTGAGCTGAAATTTTCACAGGTGTGCTATTTCATGCATATGTTGGATCAGACAACGTATGGATGCTACTCTTTGACCTCGACCAATGTTGTGTAGGGGCTCTAAAGAATGAAAGTATCTCCAATCAGGATCCAGTCAGAATTTGTTTTCAAGGAAAACAGATGAGTCGGTGTCATTGCACCAAAAGGTGCTTAGGGGACATTAATTTTGCCAAGATTATTGCTACACCTTTGATTGAAATGCTGTCATTGGCGAGCTGCAACATCAAATTTGTCTCTTTCATCTATGACGGAGGAGTCTGCAGTAAGTCCACTAGCAACTCATCCACTGAGTTCGTTTGGCACGACAATCCCTCCATGCATAAAATTGATCATAGCATCTGCCTTCAAGGTCTGTTTTCCCGGTCCAACGGTCCGAGTCCCATGCTCAGATGAGACCGTTACCATATATGGATAAAAATGTCATGCGCAGTGCGTATGGTATAGTTGTCCATTTTGAAGGCCTTGCTGAGTCGATACGGCCATTGGCAATGCAGCGCTTTCAGGCACGTTCGTTGACCCGTAGATATTTACCAACAACGCTCAGTACGGAGCCTAGAGTAGCTAGTGCCTAGGTCTATAACTTGGAGTTTTACATTGGGGAAGAAATGCTACAGTTGTTCCCCGTAATAAGGGACAGTGTATCGATAGACTTTATACAATCAAGAGCAATATAGTTTTACAAACTGTGTTCGCTCGCGGATAATCATAAACAACGGTCATGAAGGGCGCCCCCACGTGCTTGGTTCACTGACTCATCTGAGCACGCTGAGCAGCTGAGAACGTTGTTGGAACGTGCTGAGGTGAGCCAGTGACGTCACTGCTCAGCTCGGCACGGGAGCCCGTCTGAGATCGTGACACCGGATCAGGAGAACGATTCCACAATGACGCGACTGCCCAATTAATAAAGGCCGTTTACGCAATGAAGGCTTATAGGCTCTGGCTTCGTCTCCATCTGACAAAACCTGATAATCCAGGTCGTGGTTTGTTTTCCGAATTTGGAAGTTTCGTTGGCTTGATATAGGTATTGAGTATTCACCAAGAAACTGGGGCCAAACGCTTGATTTTAGATGCCCGTGATATTATAACGATCGATTACGATTATTATGACCGACGCCACGATAAGCCCGAGCCACGCCTTCATTTCGTAAACGGCCATGGTGGGCAAAGTCCATTAGTCTAAGGGGTTTTTTTCCTCCGAACTTGTGGCGACAATTAATGGCGGCCAGGTTGCGCGTCGTTCTCGCAACGCGGTTTGCGAATGTCGTGTGTGGTGTTGCCAAACTATTACACGGCCAGCCAACATACACGAAGAATTCACGCTTCTTGATTGTGGGCGCGAATCTAGTGCCTTGTAGAGACCTTTTCCAATAGGTTGAATAGGTCTCCACACTTAGGGAAATTGTGAAGGTGTATGGGTCACCACAAGGTATTCACGAAGCTGATGTTTAGAAATAGGCTAACTCAAAAACGGGAAATTTGTGGTGTGTATACGAATCTGTCGCAAATTGAAGTGTTATAATTATAAGGGACTGTTAGGGTCCAAATTTCTACCCAGGAAAGTGAATGTGGCTGAAATGGAAGCATTTTTATAACATCTTTTCTCGTTCTGTTGTGTAGTGCACAAGAACAAAGCAATGTCTCCACAAGAATACGCAAAATGAGTATTGTTTGAACAACGCAAGTTATGCCACAAACCTCGGGAGATGTTTATGACATTTCACGACGTACTTTTCTCGCCAACTGTTTCACTGATAAGAATCCTGCGACGTTCCTATCATTTCAAACGATTGTTTTTGCCGGCGGCGATCCCACTGACACTCGGGCAGTCAGTGATGTCCGTCGGAGCACAGAGCTTCGTGAATAGGTCGTGCCCATAAATCATGACGTAGCTTTTGATTTTTAGACAATTTTTGAGAGGGGGAATTTCCACCAACTTGAAACGGCGCTCACGAACAAATTGACGACGCTTCGGAACGCCTGCACTGGTTTGCCATTTGTTTTCGGCTGCCTTAAAAAGGCCACTAAACGTGTTGATCTTTGGCATTTTTGTTGTAATCTTCGCAACCATCGCATAGTGCTTGCCGTGTGCCCTGTAAAACACACCGTTACACATTCAAGCAATGTACGGCATCAGCACCCTTGGATAAGCAAATCTAAGAACTAAAACTAGAAATGGATGTCTATTTGCAAAACAGAACATAACGCTTTCCGCATTATTTTGTGGTCCAATTTTGATACATATTGCTTTTCGAGTAAATTAGATATTTTTTAAATTTAATGGGCCTGACGTTTCGATCCTAGCAGGACCTTTCTCAATGGCAGAGAGAATTGGACTGGATTGGATTTTTGTTTGTTTTGTTTGCCCCTCTAAAGCACTGTCACGTAACACGCGATGAGAAATGTTGCGCCGAAGTCTGTTTCATTCGTTGAGAAAAGATAACATTTCATAATGCCGTTATTTTTTTTACACGAGTTGTGGTTCACGTACCCTTCGCAGTCTGTCTTGCACAGCACCGTCACATTTTCCATTCCCGACACGGACAGTTGTCTCCGGCTGTTGTAGTAACTCGTCCTGTCCCGTTTAGTCTCGTGGTCTCGCGCTCGCCCTCCGACCATGAACATCATGGCCAAAGTCCCGAAAGAAGCCGTCAGATTGACGAGGAGGTAGGTCCGAAGAAATGCGCGATTCTTGGCGAGCCTCATAGCGAGAGTCCGCTTTAGAGAGAGAGTGGAGAGAGAGGGAGAGGCAGACAGACAGACAGACCGACCGACCGACAGACAGAAAGAGACACGGAGAGATGGATCTCGGGTCGGCCCTGTCGTTTATTACTGCCAACCGCCAATGGGGTAGACATGATAGCAGGAAACGAAGTGGACGACACGCCTCAATCAATGTTCGGATCTATTGAGTCAGTTGATGATTGACGTTAAAAAGTGAGCGATGCGCCACATCAGCTGCAATGCATGGCAGCACGCAGTCGATGACGTTCCAACGTGTCAGCAGCATGGATGGAGCTGAAGATTCTCTGAGGGCCCCTTTCCCAAACCCGGCTTAGGCTCAGGCTCCGGCTTTGTCTTTCTCTCTTTCGTCCATTTTTACGTACAAGGCATGAGAATTGGGGGCCTTTGGCTTCGCTTTTGAATGATATACTGCGTTTTTGAGACAGAATCTAAAGCTTCAACTTCAACAAAAAAACCTCCATCCTGTGTTTTTCGGCTTTGGGTTATAAACAGAGACGAAGCCGTAGCCGAAGCCGTAGCCGGGTTTCGGAAAAGGGCCCACTTTTGCCAACACACGGGGGCGCTGTTCGCCTCAACCGCTTCGATTCGCTTAACAAGTCACGAATCGACATCTTTACATACTTAGGCCTACATGCAACTGAGTAGAATCCCTGAGCGATTATTGTGAAACGCAATAGTTTGGTGTGTGAAAGAACCTTCAACAAATTTTGGTCACTTTTTTGCTTGAAACTCTACTTCAAATGGACCTGTCACCTCGAGCCAGAGATTGCTGCATGACGTATATGTGCGTACAAAAAGGTCGGTGAACGTCGGGTTAGTATGTGGGCGCTGAAGGGACATCGCAATTCGAAAATATAACATTTAATTGCGATGTCCCTTCTGCGCCAAATTTAAATATCATTCCACTTCTGGTTTCAACCGGAAGCAAATGACAATACGTCCACCCATCGAAATGTAGACCAAGGAATGTCCTCTCATGAACAGTCAAACTGCAAGAAAAGAGAGCCTATACTCATTTTAATATCGGATTTTTTTTTTAAGATTTGAAATTTTGAAGCGCTTCCACGTGACCTCAAACCAAGCATACACACACACACACACAAAACCAAAACCATTCCAAGTTCTATCAGTTTGTATACTGGTTCCCATCGCCACAACTCTTCTTTTCCAATCGCATAACCACCTCAAAACCAAACCACCTAGCTGTACCAAATGACCTCAAAACCAAACCACCTAGCTAGCTGCACCAAATCACCTCAAAACTAAACCACCTAGCTGCACCAAATCACCTCAAAACCAAACCACCTAGCTGAACCAAATCACCTCAAAACCAAACTACCTAGCTAGCTGCACCAAATCACCTCAAAACCAAACCACCTAGCTGCACCAAATCACCTCAAAACCAAACCAGCTAGCTGCACCAAATCACCTCAAAACCAAACCACCTAGCTAGCTGCACCAAAGCACCTCAAAACCAAACCACCTAGCCGCACCAAATCACCTCAAAACCATCTCAATCGAGCCCAAGACACTCTTACACTACTAATATAGCTTCAAACAAGATCAATTGTTTTTGGTCTATACATACACGTAAATATACATTAGGCCTACATTTGAAAAGGAGGTTCTGTTTTTACAACTTGAGGTCTCGGGTTTATCCCGATATTACAGAGCTTGTAAAGGGACATGTATGAATTTCTTTCTTAATCTGACCCTTGAGACAATACTGGATAGTGTACCTTACTTCAAATAAGACGTGAGGCTTTACACGCGGTGGGTGAAACAATGCAGGAGGGTTTGCGGTGACACCATGTATAATGTCTCTTAAGGGCCCTATACAACATTGGTAAAGGTCAAAATATTGTTTGTGTGTTAAACCCTTAAACATTCTAAAAAAAGAAATCCTGTGAAGGTTTTATAATTAGCTCCAATGGTAATCTGAGAAAGTAGAAAAAGGCAAAAAACCGCCTTTCGCACCGTTCTGTAGTGTAAGAAATAGTTTATTACTCGCGAGTAATAAAACTATTTGTCGATGTTTAAGTGAAGATTTCTCGAGAAACACAGCATCCCAGACCGTAAGATTTCCGTAAGCTGTGTACATTAGTTAGAAGGAAATCTGTGGACATCGATGTTTTCCGACCTTCCCAATGTTGTATTGTGCATTTCAAGAAGAGGTAGGCCCTATGAGTCAGAGAGAGAGAGACCGCCTTGGACATGGCTAAGGATAGGGATGTCTTTTGGTGTCACAATAAGGGCCCTTTTCCATAACCCGACTTCGGCTCGGGCTTCGGCTTTGCCCCTTTCTTTCATCCATTAGTACAAAGCATGAGAATGGGAGGCCTTTGGCTTCGTTTTTGAATGTGAGGCTACCCTGCGTTTTGAAAAAGAACCCACAGCTTCAACCCCAACAAAGAACTTCAACCTGAGATTTCAGCTTTTGGATAACAACGGACGAAGTCAGAGCCGAACTTCCTAAGCCTGGTTTTGGAAAAGGGCCCTTGATGAAGAAGCTTGCAGGACTGAAAGTCCGAGTTCGGGCCGTGCGCGCGCGTTCTCGGCTGTTCGTGAACAACCCTGGCGCAGAGGTGGCGTGAGACCATAGAGCTCTATGTGTGAGTGTGATCCATAATTATAATATTAGAACTGTATGTGGTGTGATCCTGTTCCGAGTGCAGCGTGCTTGGGGGTCGTGTTCGTGTGGTTCGAGCGCGAGAACAAGGTTCGCGTGTGAAGAACACTGGACCGCCCGGCCGAACTCGGACCGGGTACCGTACCAATGACGATGCCGGGAGTGAGTGATCTATATTATGATAATTCACCGTAAAGTACATTGTACACCAAAAACGCAGGATCGACCCCCATTAACCTAAAAAGAAGCGAGGATGCCGGGGCGACCAGCATTTAATAATAGCACTGTTTGTTTGGGTTGAGTCATGCGGCCGCGTTTGGCATCCGGGCCGCGGGTCCTCCCTTTATTGTTCGGGCGTCCTGTTATCTTCCGACCGCGATGTGGCCTGTTTCTCCCCCTCCCATCTCCCCTTCCATCTCCCGTCCCATCTCCCCTCCATACCCTCGCCTGTGTCTTGGCCAGTCCAGGAGAATCGGTTGTTCCCTTGGCCATAATTGGTATTGTTTTGATTAACCACATGACCACATGACCTTATTGCCACCCCAAAAAAACAAAAGCCGCACGACGAAATAGCTGACCCCGATCCACTTGCTATCACATTCACAGACCGTCTACGAAATAAAGGCTTAAATGCTTCGTTCACATTTCTCTTACCAGTTACACTCACAGGCATCATGAAACAAGCGCGTGGCCCAGTTTCTCGGTGAATAATCTTCAACAAATTTCAAATTCGGCGACAAATACCACCCTGAATTTTCAAATGTCGGACGGAGACGAAGACTGAGCACGAGCCTGATCCATGGATTCGTAAAGGGCCAAAGTAAGACTAAGAGATTATCATGGAGTTATACATGTATCTCTATGGAGATTATCCACCGTCGGCCATAGAGGGCGCTTCAGACGTCAAACACTCACAGAGTTTTATTTATTCTCTACAAACAAACACCCGTACAAGTACCCGGTGTCCTGCCAAAAAGTGTCCCTGCCAAATGCTGTCCGCTCGTTAGCATACTGATCGCTGATTGGTTAGCGTTAGGGATAGAGTTAGGGTTAGGATTAGGATCAGGGTCGTTAGGGTTAACGTTAGGGTTTGGATTAGGATCAGTATTGGGATTAGGATTAGGGTTAGGGTTAGGGTTTCTCTTTTATTTTTAATTGATCAAAGTGGGAAATTTACTAGCATTTTATTGAAAGATAGCAACGAAATTTTAAAAGACTGGAGCCGGACTTCTGCCCCCTATTGCTCCTAAGCTATTTAGCCCTCAAGGTGCTTCGAATTTTGCTGGGTGTGCACATGTGGGGGCGCCATACTAGCGCCAGTCAAAAACATCGCCAGAGCTGAGACCACGCCCCCGTTTTTTATTCAGATGTTGGCCTTATTGGGAGCCCGGCTACATCAATTCGGAGATATCTATGCATCCGAAAGTTATAATCTCTTTCGGATAAGTATATGAAGCAAGCATGTCAACTTCAAAACAAAAATCTTCACCCCACTTAACCTTTTCCTTCTCTCACTGAGCTTAGACTTAGAGCTAGAGACACGGTCACGTGTTATCGTTGCGACTGTGCGTCCCGTCACCAACTGACACAAGCTCAGTGGTCTAATATTGTACTCCCCATATTGGAATTGCTAGATAGAATGTCAGGGCACCTGACTATTCATTATTTGCAAGTATCAACAATGGCGCATGTACACACATTGTACAGTGTATGTGCAGTATACGTAACTTCAGCCGTGCAAGTGCAACTTCACAGTGGTAATGCACGGAAGTTGTGAGCGCACAGGAAACTATTATCGTTCAGTTTTTCATCGGTCTTCCTCATCCTCTGTGCTTCTTTCCAAGACGATGTCCCCAAGTGTCGAGATCAGGTGACGGCCCCATTAGTTAGGCAGTCCAGAATGAATCGCCGGCGAGATTCGCCGACTCCGCGTCATCAGCGGGATCGGGACAGCAGCGCCCAAGAAGAAGAAGAGAGGAACGACGTTCACCGTGGCGGGCCCTCGGGAAGCGACCGGGGAGCGGCCGCTGTGCACGGTATCCTCACCCGACCGGGACCCGCTGCTCGACTCGCTCTCCGTAGTAGTAGTATTACGCCGGCTGCGTCTCTATCGTCGTGGCTGTGCTGGCAGATGACTCCTCCACGCCTGTCTCTCCACCGGGCCAGGAGCTCAGCTGTCTCCTCGCTCTTTCTGCTGCTGCTCTTGTGCCTTGCCTCGGGTTGTTCCAGCGATCGGTCGGGCGGCGACCCCCTTGACCGGCCCCCGGCGGTGGGACTTGCCACCGGCACGGACGGCGAGGACCAGGAGGAGGGGAGGGTCGCCGCCCAGGGGCCGGGGACCGCCGGCCGCGTGGCCAGGGGCCTGCTCAGCGTGGGCCCCAGCGTGGGTGGCTCCCAAGCCAGCCCCCCGAACTCGTGCACGCTCAGCTCCACCTTCCATCGAGTCGTCCAGACGGACTGCGTTCCCTGCCCGCTGAGCAAGCCCGGCCGCTGCCCTGCCGGCACGGCTCCCGTCACGCAGGGCAGCGGGGAGAGAGGGTGCCTGGTCCCCGCCTTCTCCAGCGTTGCCATGGCGTTTGAGGGCTGCAGCCACCACTGCCAGCTGACGGAGACCCGATACGAGTGTTGCGCCGGCCACTGGGGTCCAATGTGCGCAGGTTAGTTATATATTGGAAATCCGCGAAGGAAGGGAAACGTTTTTGACAAAAGATGGCCGAGGAAAATTGACTGGACTGGGACTTGAAGCCGCGACCTCTGGCTTTAACCAGACTGTCATGCCATGCCTCCATTTTCATTTAGATGCACAAACAACCAATTGTTGTAATGTAAACCTGGCTGCAGCACTTAGGACTGGGAACTTTTAAACAGTTTTGAAAGACGGGGAAAAGAAACATCGCAGTGGCTGTTGTTACGGCAGTCGTCCGTGTGGTTCCCTGACTTCACAGTATTTGTCAGGATGTTTAGCTCTTGGAACCAGACTATCAGCTAATACTGACTGATTCAACCAGCCTGCAATGCTGACGAAATACAATCAAGTCAGGGAACCACACGGACGACTGCCGTAACAACAGCCACTGCGAAGAAACATTGGACTGGACCGGGACTTGAACCCGAGACCCGGTTTTGAACTAATCAGAACTAATCAGAACTAATCAGAACTAATCAGAACTAATCAGAACTAATCAGAACTAATCAGAACTAATCAGAACTAATCAACTTCTGAACTAGTCTTTGTCTGGGTGAGGGTGTCAGTGGGAAGCATTTGACCAAATTATTATTAAATTAACCATTTACAAGTAATCCGAGTATTTTGGAATTTGGACCCTTTTTTAAAAAGGCGATTGTAAGGGTTACTCGGACTCATTTAGGAGGGCAAAGAATGGATAGAGCAGACCTGCTAAGTAATGGTGCACGTGCGATCTCATTCTGACGATTTGTCAACTTTCAATTATGCACAAGCACACAAACTTGTACACTCACCAACATGTAGGCCTACGTGTATGGGTTTCACGTCAACTCAGTCCGTAACCAACTCGGTCCCAGTCAACTCGGTCCATGACCAACTCGGTCCGTGACCAACTCAATCCATGACCAACTCGGTCCGTGACCAACTCGGTCCATGACCAACTCAATCCGTGACCAACTCTGTCCGTGACCAACGTTTTTTGTGTGCATAGGAACCGAGTTGGTCTCGGATCGAGTTGACTGGGACCGAGTTGGTTACGGACCGAGTTGACTGACACCCCATGTACAATACAATAGTACACCAGGCCATACCTACACCAAAACTTTGACACAAAGAACAGTGCTCAGTGAATGCGAAGAACTTCAGCAAATCCACAGAAACAATTCATTGGCAACAGAAACAACTTGCATATTAATTGTATACTGTTCATGGAGTCTTAGAAGGCATTGGTAAATTATGAAGTAGTTCTGTATGTGTACTTGCACAACAATTTGTGTTGTCTGTGAGTGTCCAAAGTAAACATTTTTAGACCTGGATAACAGTGCTCAGTGAATGCGAAGAACTTCAGCAAAACCACAGAAGCAACTCCTGAATTGGCAACAGAAACAACTTGCTGGATAGGGTAGTGTAGAGAAAGTACTTGTAATTGTAATTGTATACTGTTCATGGAGTCTTAGAAGGCATTGGTTAGATGTCCGTAAAATACACTTTAGAACATGTAGTACTGTGGTACACATGTACATGTATGTACTGTAGGTCCTAAGTGGTGGACTGACAGTAGGGCCTACAACAATTTGTGTTGTCTTCGAGTGTCCAAAGAGAATATTTCTAGACGACCCTAAAAGCAACAGAGAATGCAGTAAACTTCAGCAAATCCACAGAAACAGCTCATTGGCAACAACACAACTTAGGCCTATGTGGGGAGTTACGGGATTTCCTGTAGGACGCAGTAAAGCTACAAAGGCCAAACTACTTGAAATTCCGTGGTATATTTTTAGGTTTGTGAAAATTTTGGTGTTATTCCATTCACTGTTCTGTTGATATGGTTTAATATGATATTTTAGTTTTTCTTGTATCATAATAAAGTAAATTGTACACATGTACTCTTTCCACTGGTATTTATATACAGTAGTTTGTTTGGGTTTTATGTTTTGGAAAAGCTGTCATTGACAATTTTCTCTTGTAATGCACTCTTTTTGTGTGTGATAGGGGCCAAGGCAGAAACACTGTTTATGTGACACTGTGACCAGTCAGGCGGATATGGGTTAATTTATTGCCATTTCCACTTCAAAAATAATCGTGATTTGAATTGTGATTCAAAAACCTTTATTTTTTTGGTTATGTCCAGTTGTCCTAACAGGTCAAAAAATCGCGGTTAGCAGTTGTGGTCAAATGGTGGGCGTGTCCTTGAGGGTGGCACATGCAGGGAGCCATAAACAGGCGCGGGCACTTCCTGTCAATCAGAGTGTGAGCTGTGAATTGTGGGATTAAAAAACCTGGTGCGATTCAGTGGAGCATTCCCACACACACCACGTCGTAAATAAACGCGATTATTTGAAAAAAATTCACTAATATAGTGGAGTCTGAATCGTGATTCAAATCCCACTTATAATTTCGTTTATTGTGTCCACACACGCAAAAAAAGTGGAGTTTGAATTGCGATTCAAATCACGGTCCAAATAATCACGTTTATTTGGTGTAGTGGAAACTGAAATCTAAAGTCAGGCACATAATATGTACAGGTGGTCGGGGATTGTCAGGCGAGTTTAAAAATCAAAATCAAATCCAGCTGTACTTTTTTTTTTTTTTTTTTTTTTTTTTTAATTCGCTTTTCGGTGGAACGAGCGAGTGTACAGAATGAGCGTCATTAAATTTCACATGAGAGGTGCGGGTGAAGTTATATCTCAGGCCAGGAGGGTGTTGTGAAGTCCATCGCAAGGAACTTATCTTTTCCTGTTTAGTACCGTCTGCCAAGCCTCTGCCCAGTCACACCCCTATCCATGAGTCTGAGTCAAGACATCCAAGTTATATATACACCCAGTGCTAAGCCTGAAGATCAAGTAATCTGATGCTCCTGCACTGTATGTTCAGCTTGAGTCAACTGCAGATGTAGGCTTGGCTTGGCCACGAATTAAGAACTTGGCTGAGCCTTTTTGCCTTTGATAAAGGCCCTGCTGGCATTGAAATGTCAGGCTCTTAACATAATTTGGTTTTTGCAAATCGAGTGAAAATCAGTGAATGCATTGTGCAATTTGTGCCCACACAACTTGTTGTAGTATCAGTTCTTGGGTCGTTCACACGGTATACAGAAAATAAACAATACTGTGGCACTTTGAAGGTTTAGTATGGGATACAATTTGTTTAAAACCAACACTTACTCTTCATACTGTACATGTAGGGCCTACAGTACCGATACATGTAACTCATGAAATTCGCTGTCTGATATTTTAATGACATGGTTTACGATTAATGGTGGAAAGTGCAAAATATTTACAATTCCAGACACTTTGTGTACAAACTGTATGGGACTTATCTGAGGAAGTTGGCAAACTCAAATTTGAATGTCGTAAGGAAGTGTTCATAGCCATTCAAGTGGTTAGGCGTTTTTGGTGATGGTTTTTTGGTGTGAATATATAGAAATGCATTATAACTCTCTTGCCATCTTGCATGATGGAACTGATTATGTAAGTTATAACTGGAACTCATTTGTTTTGAAAAGGAGTATTGCTCTTGGAGAAGAAGGTAACTGAGCATTTCAGACGGTGGGTGCTATGGACGGCTAGAGCATCCACTGTCCAAAATACTGAGTTGCCATCCGTGACCGAATGATCTGTTTTTATTTTTATTGTCTGTTCACAGAATGCCCGGGCGGAGCCAGCAACCCTTGCAATGGGAGGGGCGTCTGTCAGGGCGACACCCAGGAAACACAGTGTCAGTGCAGTCCGGAATTCACCGGCGTCTCCTGCCAACTGTGCGCGCGGGATACCGTCTACGGACCTAACTGCGACCAAGGTGCGCTTTTTTTGTTTCCCCTCTCGAGCTATGGCGGGCGTACACGTCACAGTTTCATCCAAGCGGAATCCTAGTGTTCCCTTGAGAAAGGTCCTGCTAGGTTGGAATCGTCAGGCCCTCTGAATATTCCGAGATTTACAGTTTCAGGACATTTGTAAAGAACAAACTGTACACTCGAACATACATGTATGTGTTTGAACAGTAATAGCTAGATGCTTTAGCCAGGGTTTGGTAAATTGGAAATCCAATTTTGCTAAAAGTAATAAGAACTTGGTGCGCCAGCGGGTTACTGACACTATCCAAAAGTGTGATAGAATGTACAGAAGAGACCAAGGTTCCCTTACAGTACACACTGTAAGTCTGAAAACATGCTGTATGTACACACTGAAGTGCAGTGTACCGGTACATGTCTGTACATGTACACTTCTGTACATGTACACATGTTGCATGTACATGTACACCCAGTGGCAGTGCACCAATATTGAGTTTCATAATTTCTTGAGTCACCTGCATGGTTGTACACACTACACAGCACATGCGTCATGCATACATGTGCGTTTGTGTTCATGCATTCATATGTATGTGATACAGTGTGTACATGTACATGAATACAGTACATGTACACTGTACAGTAGTATACATGTACATGTGCACAGTGTACATACGTGTACACTGTAGATGCAAATGGCAGTTCAGTCATCTTAGACATCGCGAGGATCTCAGACAGAGCATCGGTAATTGCTCAGTGACTCATTTTCCTTTGAGGTGGAACTACACAAGTACGTACGTACGTCCATGTACATGTACATGTACAGTGTACATGTACGTGTGTATGCATGCATGCACGACGCCAAGTCTACGCAATGTCACCATTCACCCAATTACGTCATCGTTCTAGCAGTTTGGCATTATGACTTTAAGGGATATTATGGGTCTCCTATGGACACCTGTCGCAATACATACAACATTCACTCAATTACACACCGTGCACATCAGGGGAAGGGGCTGATGAAAGCTGTAATGTGGACAGCGTGGAAAGTTTTTGGTGACACTACGACACATGTAACTTGTAAGACATTTCTTTTGCAGCGCAGTACTCCCTCAGAGATGAAATTACAGGGTGTCACTTCAAACAAGTTTCCACATACTCACATACTTTTGTCTGATGTCTTGAAATTCAATAAGACTTCAGGCTTTGCATGGTGGGTGCAACAATATACATGTAGGAGGGTTTGCAGTGACACCATGTATAAGGTCTCTTTATAAAGAAGAGGTGTGGTTCTGAAAAGAACCCGAGTGGTAACTCATACTGGTCGAAACGTCAAAATGTACATGGTGTCACCGTAAACCCTCCTACTGTATATCGTCTTGAAATTCAATCCTAGCTGGACCTTTCCCAAACTCAGAACCTGATCTTAGCAGAACCTTTCCGCATCTATAGGACTTTGGGAATGGTCCTGCTAGGATCAAAACATTTTAGGAGTACTGTACATGATGTATATGCTGTACAAGTACATGTACATTTATTACACGTGTACATAATTCATGTTGGCACTCTTACGACCTCAGTGGATGCACCTTGAGGGAAACCCAGGACCTACACTGTACATAGGTACCGGTACTGTACAGTATGTACGTGTACTGGGACATTTGTCTCCTTTCCATACATACATGTATCTGACCTTTCAAGGGAGACTGGCAAGGGGCGCGATCCATGCAATCCCGAGATACCAGTAATTTTGCGAGGAAGGGAGGAAGGAAGGAAGGAAGGGCCTTCGTTCTCAATCAGGCGCAGGATGAAGGACTTAAGAAAATAATGAGCTCAGCCCATCTGCATGGAGCATAAGCATACAATGCACCCACTGTCCCTTGTAGGGATGGAGGCATTGACATTCATCCATGCAGTAGTTATGTAGTTATGGTTCCTTTAAAGGCCAATACTAAGAGGTACTCCTCTAGCTTCTTTCCACGCACCGCCGCACTATGGAATTCTCTACCTGCAACCTGTTTCTCCTTTTCTTATAACCTGTCCCAATTCAAACGTAACATATACGTTCATCTTTCTTCCTCCTGATCTAGTTTGCTCCTGGTTTTGCTTCTTATTCCTTTCATTTAGCCCTCACCTTGAGTGGCAACTTTTATAAAGAAAAAAGAAAAAAGTTAGCACCTCCAAGAAGTCCATTCAAAGAGAGTTGACCACCAGTGTGTGGGATAGCTGCCATTTAAGGGCCTTTTCACACTATGAACGTTCAACACGTGTTGAAACTTACACGGGTCCGACATGGGTCCGACCCGTGTTGAATTCAACACGGGTCACTCTCGCTGCGGTTTCACACTGCGCAACGCCACACCGGCATTTTCTCAACCCGTGTAAAGTTTCGACCCGTGTAATGCGTGATCGTTTCACTTTACACACGGCATCGAACTTTCAACACGGGGTCCAATCTGAAAACCCCCATAATGCATTGCGGCGCGTCACGGCACTGTATTGCTGACTTCTCGAATCCGGCAGCCGCCAGCGCCTCGCTTATTTTCGCGACTCAGTGGCTATTGTTTATTTGTTGCCACTGTTTGATTAAAGAAAATTACAACGTTGATTTATAAGTACAATAGTTTTATAATTTGTATAGTGGTTTTTCTCCCTTACTCCTTAGTAAAATCGAATGACTTCTCGTATTTTTGCCGCGACATGCACGCACGCGAAGTCGACATCGTAGTACAGTGCATCGCTGACGACTTTGTTAGGGACCCGTTTTTTTGCCGATCTCACCCTGCGAGAGCTTCTTAATCTTATATACATGCTTGTAAAAGACACCTTTTTCCATTCCGATAATGATAATAATAAAGTCTTTTTATATATAGCGCATTTCGTAACTGAAAGCCAACCTCAGTGCGCTTTACATTGCAGTTATACTGATTATAGTACAAACACAATTACAAACATTGACAAAATCTACAAGAAAAATAATGATTTCATTAGCTCAGCTTATAAGCTCACTTTGTGTGGACCTGTGATGTTTGTTTTAGGTTTGAATAAATAGGTATGTTTTAAGTTTTGTTTTAAATGAGTCCAAACTGGATAATGACAGGGATATTGCTTCAAGACAAGCAAATTACATGTACAGTGTATGTGCCTACAGCCAGAGAAGTTGTCATGTTTCTTGTGCCTGTACTGAACTCAAGGCAGCGCTGCCTGTGCATGTGGGTTTAATACCCCATGCAACCATGGACGTATAAATTTACGTCCGTGCATGCAACAACAAAATCTGGCATGTTTGTTCGTTGCACAGTACAATATCTACAGTGTGGCGCTGCCACACATGCGCACTCGGCCGTCTCCCAACAAGGGTCGAACGCAACCCGGAGACGTTCACACTACGGCTTTCAACACGTGTTGAAATTTTCAACACGGGTCGAAAGCTCTCAACCCACCTCCCGAGCAGGGTTTATTTCAACACGGGTCGAGCGCTCTACATGGGTCTGACCCGTGTTGAAATTTTGCAGTGTGAAAAGGTCGGACCCGTGTTCAACACGGAGATTTTTCATAGTGTGAAAAGCCCTTAAGGGCTGGATACAGTACATGTACCTATTTGTAGCTCATTTGTAGCTCAGGAAGATCACTGGTGTGTGGGTTAAGACTAAGAGTAAGAGGCTGTGGGCTCAAGTCCCCAGACCCCAGTCCAGTCATTTTTTTTTTTTTTTTTGGGGGGGCATTTTCAGGTATGTTCAAAGCTGCACTCCCACACTTTTCCCTGGGGGCTAATCTGATATTAGCTTAAGCACCAGAATTTACCCTTGAAGCACAGAAATTCATGATTCATACTAGGATTTATGCTTGCCAAAACAAACTTCACTTTTGATGCGGACTGCCAAGTATACATGTACATATGTAGAACAGCGGAATACAAGTCAAGACCAATCAAGCTCACATTGCAATGTGGTTTGTAATCCTGTTTACACAAGGAAGACTTTTCCAGCTACAGTGCATGTACATGTACTGTATTAAAGCAGTATTTCATGCCTCTGTGAAATTGGGCCCTGAACAGTATGGACGTCAAAATCAGAAACCCACATAGTCAGTGAACCAAGCAATTGAAAGAGATACAACTACCTACACACTTCATGTTGTATTGAATACCCCGGTTCACTAACAATGTGTCCAGCCTGCATAGAAATTGTGTGCACTCCACGGAGTGATCTTTGGAAATTTCCTCTTTTCTTGAAAACAGTCGATTTTCAAGCGCTAACATTTCAGGAAATGTCTGATGTATACATGTAACAAACTTCCTGAAGTAATTTCTCAGATTTGAAAAGTCCAGGGCACTTTGCAAATGGTGTACCTACATGTACTGGTGATAGGCTGAGTTGCTTACATATATGCACATGACATGTATACATGCACCGCGTACATTTTTGTAATTTTAGTTTAGATACATTGTAGTAATACAAACACATGTACACATGTGCGTGTATACATGTATGCTGAAGAGTAACAAGGCTGAATGTGTAAAAAAAGTGGCTTAAACAAGATGAGAGTTGCTGAAATTGTTAAACCTGCACATCCCCAAGTTTTGATTTGGTTTAATGAGGGGGGCCAATGCATTTCACAGTAGTTGTAGGGACCCTGTATTTGTGTACTGTACAGTAGTTTAAAGGGCAAGTCTATTTGTAGCTGATCCACATTGTGGTGGAGCAGCGGCACATACAACTGTACTTGCAGTCTTGCACTGCAACAGGCATGCCATCACTCTCAGAGTTCACTTTGTATACATGTACATGTACATGTACAGTATGACCCAGTCCCTGACTTTCAGCAGACCCTGTGCTTGCAGTTTACAAAGTCTTCTGGCGCTCACAGGGGAAATGGCATCATTGCCTATGGATGGTAGTACAATGTGTTGTAGGATGGGTAGGCCTACTTCATGTACTGTACAATGTACAATTGTACAGTGTACATGTATAATGTACATGTACATGTAACATGTACATGTATCCTCCAATAACCGGTTTTTGACGATATAAGGACTTTTCTTCAAACTGAACAATGTGGACGAAAGTTTCACACTAAAAGAGGTCCCAGTCACTTTCTCCACACCACAGACTATTAGAATAATCATAGAGAAGGTTGATCAAGCCTGTCACTTCCGTAAGATTACCCGGTTTTGTTGACGTCCGCGGCGCACCGCGCAGTAAGCATCGTCACCTATTTTCGTCAGTGGTGTTTAGTAAGGTGTCCCAGTGCAGCCAAACGCAAAATAAATTCTTAAAATAACCCAAAATGCTGTGTGGCACTGTAAAATTCTTCCCTGTATGTTTTTTTGTGTTCATCTTTGTTCTTGTTTTTCGACACTGCTTCTAACACTTTCCTCAAATCATTCATAATTTATGCTTAAAACGTATTGGTCTGGTTGATGTCTTCTTTTGTGACGTTTAAAAAAAACTCCACAATCCTCTTTCTCGCTGCTTCTTCAGTTATGACCTTTCCCAATGTCACTCCAGAGACACATTTCCTCCTTCTTGGTAATTTCTCTAGCTGCCCTTTTATTTTTGTCTATTGGGCCATGTTACTTTTTGTCTTTAAATAATAATAAAAAATAAATTAAAAAAAATATATAAGCGAGACGCCCTATAGGAGGCTCAATAGTTTTAACCCTGAACGGACTGCCTCAAGTTGCGTGATAAATTTTTTTCTACGGATGTTGGGGTTTGTTATGGTACACTCAGATTTTTTTTAGGACCAACAATAAAGAAAACTGGAGCTTCGAAGCAACTGCCAATTTTGTACCTAGGAAAATAGACCCCAAAAGAGCAACTTTTTGAATAACACGAGTTTGGCCTACTGGAAAAGCCTTAAATTTCCACATTTTCGGTGACGGACAAGAGCAGGAAACCAACTGTAAGATACGAAGTCTGAGATCGTTATACGGAGTTGTTTTCATAGTGCAATGTGAGTTAGAAAGCTAAGCGTCGTAAACGTGTAGCGTCGAAAACGGGGGTTCCCACGATACACGTGTACATGTACATGTACATGTACATGTGTACATGCATTTCAATGCTGTACATGTACATGTACATTACCCACATGAACTCAATACATACCGGTACATCGTGTACAGTGTATGCTTGTGAACAGAGGCTTATTTTAGATGAAGAAAGTGTCATTTGGTGGGTATAAATGGCTATGCCAAGGTTTTTCTTGTTTGATGTCGCTCTTCTAGGCCACAGTAGTTTTGATTAAACACTCTTCATGCAAAGCCCCGATTGGAAGAAAGATCGCTATTCCATGAAAAGTGGTGTTGGGATGACGTGGTTTATTCATGTTTTACCAAACTGCCAGCCTGGCTGGCAGACAATTTCAAGATCTGTCATTTGGCCACTGGGCCACTTTCTTTGGTGTCCATTCATCTAAAGGGTAGGGCGATGGAAGAGCCAGCTGCTGCTGGGTCTTGTACAAAGGCATCTTTCCTAACTTTCCCAAATCCTACAGAATCCTAATGTAGGAATGTGCAGGATTGAGGGCATGTGGTAGTTGATGCATTGTAATTGTAGGAATTTGCAGGATTGAGGGCTTGTGGAGTTTTTGTTGCTGTAGTGTCTTACAGGGAAATGCAGGATACAGGTTACAAGGCCCAATGTGATGGAGGATGATTCTGTAGGATTGAGGGCTTGTGGAGTTTTTGTTGCTGTAGTGTCTTACAGGGAAATGCAGGATACAGGTTACAAGGCCCAATGTGATGGAGGATGATTCTGTAGGATTGAGGGCTTGTGGAGTTTTTGTTGCTGTAGTGTCTTACAGGGAAATGCAGGATACAGGTTACAAGGCTCAATGTGATGGAGGATGATTCTGTAGGATTGAGGGCTTGTGGAGGTTTTGTCGCTGAAGTGTCTCACAGGGAAATGCAGGATACAGGTTAGAAGGCCCAATGTGATGGAGGATGATTCTGTTGGATTGAGGGCAGGTGGAGTTTTTGTCACTTGATGAAAATGTAGGATCCAGGTTACAAGGCCCAATGTGATGGACGGCACTTGGTAGTAAAAAATATACATTATCACATAAAGGAGTAGGTACATGTACATGTACCAATGGTCCAGGGAGACACTGTTGGACTGTCAGGTTTGGGGCTTTTAACTGAAGGATTCAGGTTACGTGCTAGAAACAAGTGGTGGGTACATGTAGTTAGGACTAGGAGGTGGGGCATGGTTTGCCTACAGAAGTCCACAGCAGAGTTTCCCCACACTGCAGTACAGTACATACATGTATGTTGAGGTTCCATGTTCAATGTGCATGTCCCATGTGGAAATGTACTGCACATGCACAGTAACGTGTAAGGAAATGTCTTCTAAAAAATACAGCCCTTTCCAAGCATGACCTTTACCCCTGAGGTGGAACATTTTTGAAAGAAAAAAAAGTTGTAGGTGGGCTGCCTCACAGTTCAATATGCAGGGAAACCCTAGTCCATACATGTAGTACTGATACTGCTACATTTAAACCCTAATTAAATACATTAATTATCTTGGTGCAGAGTAATTAGGACAGATCTTATAGTCGGAACCAGTTGGAAAGAGTGCATAATTACATGTACATTGTAGCTGTTGATGTTAATTGTACCGGTAGTACAGTGTACTTAAAAACTTCATTTCTACTTAAAAACTACCGGTATACACAAGTAGTATAATATTTGGTACAGTACAGTACACATTTGTACATGTACATCGTTATGTATGTACAGTACATGTACATGTACATTTACATGTAGTCATGTACATGTACACATGTACTACAACATGTACACATGTACAACAACATGTACATGTACGTACATGTACATGTACAATGTACAGTACATGTACACATGACATACATGTACGTGTACATGTACATGTACCGTGTACTTCATCAGATTATTGCCACAGAAATGCACTCCAAGTGTCCTTAAGTTGTCATTATTCATCAGGTACTGTACATGTACGTACATGTACATGTACATCACATGTACATGTACAACTGAATACAGCCATCTGTACACATCTTGGGGCATGTTGTCAACCTTTCATATTCTGGCCCACTTACAGTAAGCTGTCTGTGAACTCTAAATTTACTTGGCGACACGGCGCGTACTGCAAGGAGCAAAGGCCGTGAGGAACCCTCATGTGATTCAGGGCAGTCTTTGATAATACCACCCACTTCCTGCTGAGGTCAGAGTGTGGCACCATTGGAGAGACTGCAGCCCCACGATAAAACACACGGTTCTTCCAGGAACTCAGGTAACAAGGAAACTCCAAATCGGACATCATGTGTGTTGTGGTGACGATATCTGTTGTGGTGCAAAGATATCCGTTGTGGTGAAGATTGTCTTTTGTGGCGAAGATATCTTTTGTGACAAAGATAACGAATGTATCTTTTTATGACTAAGGTCAAAAGGGAAATATGAAGCAGTCTGTAGCAGCGCATGCTAGCCAAAACCTTTTGTCCCATTCCAGAGGTTTATTCCACCAAGAATATAATGAAAACTACATGTACAGTACTAAATTGATATACAAAAATGTTGCAAACTGCTTACTGACTAAAATTACCAAAATGCAAATCTTAAAATTTAGTGGGCCTGAGGTTTCGATCCTAGCAGGACCTTTCTCAAAGGCAGTACTAAATTGTAAGACATTATTGTAAGTGATGATTAGAAACTATAGGACCCATATTGACTACATGTAAGTACTGTACAATGTACAATGTGTGTACCTACAGTGTCAAAGTACAGTACATGTACATATCAAAAAAAAAAAAAAAAGTTTAATTTTATTTGGCCTTTCTGTCTAAAAAAATGTCCCCCTACATAGGTTTTAAATTATAAATCCTTGTTTTGATGTGGTTAAGCAGAGGTCAGTACAGTGCTCAAAAATTATCAGTGACACTGTGAATACAGATAAGTACTGTATTTTCTGCACGCACTGCTCCAGATCTACATGTATAAACAAAATAAAACAAAAAGTGGCCTCTATAGCTTTATTGATGAAGCCAAGTAAAAAGAATTAAATATTTATAAAACTATTTAAAAAAAACAATTATAAAAAATATAAAACGATAAAAAAGGCAATATTTTGATTGATTTTCGCTATTTCAAGCCATTGAACATCACACATGCACAGCGTACATATTGCACCGTACCAGTACTTAAAAGTGACTGGAAATTAGACTACACTTCTTTAGGGGAAAAAACTTGTTTCGAAAAAAGGCAAAAAAAAAAAAAAAAGGGGCCCTCATCCTCCTTTTTTCAAAAAGTTAGGATGAGAAACTATTTTGTTCTTACTTGGCCCAACAGGTCTCTTTTATGATTTACAAACTTATTTGTACATTAATTATTCCCTAATTTGTATTCATTCCCCCCCAGACGTACTGGTAAATGAAATTAATTCATGAGAAAATCAGTGAATAGTTTTTGACTCGCTTACTTACTGGGCCTAGGGTCAGGGGAAAATATGCATGCCTTGGATAAAGCGGTGCAACCATGGCAGGTGCCAGTGAATCCATTATTGGCAGCAAACTTTTTCACACAGGGAGTGGTGTTCCCCTCTTCAACCCAGTCTCACCCACCCTGCCTCCGACTCTGTCTCCTTGGATAAAGCGGTGCAACCATGGCAGGTGCCAGTGAATCCATTATTGGCAGCAAACTTTCTCACACGGGGAGTGGTGTTCCCCTCTTCAACCCAGTCTCACCCACCCTGCCTCCGACTCTGTCTCCTTGGATAAAGCGGTGCAACCATGGCAGGTGCCAGTGAATCCATTATTGGCAGCAAACTTTTTCACAACAAAACTTGTTTGCGCGCAAGTGCAGCAAGTCGTTATTGTACCAGTCTTGTTTGCTACGAGTTGTTGCTACGAAAGCTTATGCACTCTTTCCAACCATTTTAGTGCTATCCAACTCTTTAAGTGCCAAACAAGATGCTATGAATCAATTAGATGAATGCAGCTACACATGTACATGTATCTGTGCACATCGCCTGTTTTGAGTTATGACATCAAAGTACTCCTGATGCCTCGCCTTTACTCCGTACAAATTTTGTTCTGAGTGGACCCCCCAGACTCGGGGAGTGGTGTTCCCCTCTTCCACCCAGTCTCACCCACCCTGCCTCCGACTCTGTCTCCTTGGATAAAGCGGTGCAACCATGGCAGGTGCCAGTGAATCCATTATTGGCAGCAAACTTTTTCACAACAAGTGCAGCAAGTCGTTATTGTACCAGTCTTGTTTGTTTCAAGTCATTTTCAAACTGACAGGATATTCAATCAAACAACTGATTTTCGGCAATATTATTGACTCTTATGTAGCACTGCTGAAAATATGTATAATTTGCGCAGCATTTAATGATTTCCTTAGAATTTCTTTAGATTTTGGGGGATTTTCTTAAAATTTCCTTAGATTATCTCATTTCCTTTTAATATTCCTTCAAAAGTAGAAATTTCCTTAGAATAAGGAAATTCACTTGAAAGTGGAAGCACCGACTTGTACATTGTAGATCTATGTCAAGGCCGAAAGACAGATTCACAAGTTACAAGACGAGTAAAGCATTAGGAGGTGGAACAGCTAGAGAAAGAGCACAGCAAAGAACAACATGGCATGACACAATCGCTGATGTCAAGAGATATGGAGAGATGGAGAGAGCGTGTACACATGTGCGTGTTACATACACACTGTACGTACAGTACATGTACATGTACATTGTGTACATGCATGGATGTTGGTTACATACTGTAGGCCTACAGGTACATGCAGTTTGTGTTTGACCTGTATACATGTACATGTAGTTCAACTCACTTACCCCATCCGATGCGTCTAGGGTTTTTCTTGATGTAGGACCTGGCTTGTACTAGTGTCGAGAAATGGTGTGTACACCTTTTGGGGAGGCTGTATACATGTACTAAGTACTGCCAATGCCAAAATAAGGGTTGACTAAATTATTAAATCATGTAAATACTAGAATTAACTACTGTACCTAAACTAGACTTCCTAACCTTACTACTGTACCATGTGCACAGACGCTGCGTTTACACTTGATCCCGCAATGGAGGATCAGATCCTGCGGTGGCGATCAGGATCACTTGATCCTGATGCCGCGTTGCATCGATGAAGCGCTGCAACCTCGGGGCAAAGGTTATGTGCACTGATAAAGGGCACTGGAGCACAACAACAGCCAATACGCGCGAAACTCGACTATGCATACTGTACGTCGGCTTCCGGGATCTGATCCGGATCTGATCCCGCGTTGCGTTTACACTTTGCAAATTGCGGGATCTGAACCGGATCTGATCCTTCACGAGAGGAGGATCAGATCCCGGGATCAGGATCTGATCCCGGGATCAGGATCTGATCCTACATGTACGTTGCGTTTACACACGGTTTTCATCGGGATCTGATCCTCCTTGCGGGATCTGATCCTCCTTGCGGGATCTGATCCTCCTTGCAGCGAGATAGGCCTACTACTCTATACAATAGTATTGAGTAGCTGAAGTGTAGACATGGTAGAGGATTGTCCACCTCGAAGGTCAGAGTCAGAGTGTTGGCAGTAGTATACGTGTTCTTTGTACATTTCACACTACTTATTTCTGTGTCTTTTGACAGAGTGTGACTGCGTGCATGGCATCTGTAATGCAGGAGCACAAGGGGACGGATTCTGCCTGTGTGATGCGGCATATCAGGGAGCCAGGTGTGACCAAGGTAAGGGCAGAGCAGTTCCTGCTTGTCATTGTCACCAGACTCATCCTTCCTTTCATGGACCCCCATTCACTAAAGGACTTAAATTCCTGCCCGAAATTCACTAGATTATGTTTCTTCAATCAGGGCCAAAGAAATGACCACCTGTACATGTGTACTGTACCGGTAGAAGAGGTCTACTTCATGGGTTAAAACATTTTAAGGATAATGCTTTAAATAATAAAGACTAAAGCCCCACCCCCCAAAAAAAATTGTTGTGCCATGGGGTTCCCGGCTGACCCTTTTTTGACAGCGCATTTGCGCGACCCCATTATGACAGTTCGACGAGTGATTTAATCAGTGTGATATAAAACAACCAACCCTGCATGCATGTAAATCATGTTTATGCTGACTCAAGTACCATTGTAACACAAAGTAAAACAATGAAAAATCCTACCTACCAGTATATATATGCACAGGTCTACATGTACATGTACCATGCCTTTACACCCTATTTTCAGACGTAATAGGAAGCACAACAAATTTTGTTTGCCTAACCTGTTCATGGATGTAAGATTTCCGGAAATGCCGTGATTCTTTTTCGTATTTCCGGAAATGGTGTGAATTTTTTTTTTTTTTAAATGAATAAATGAATTTCTTTATTTTATGTCAAACTGGTACCTCAAATTGCTAAATTTTATCTGTTAAAACCCCTAAAAACTTAAGGGTGCCTGCGCCCTTGCCGTGAATCTTGTAATCGCATCTCTCGGGCGCGTAAGCGCTCACTCCCAGTAGCACAATTTATTGGCCTTTTTTTTATTGGCATTTTCAGGAAATGACTGTGTCAGTCACTTACATCCCTGCCTGTTGGAAAGAGTGCACTTAAGCTTTTGTAGCAACAACTAAACTGTACTTCATCAGATGAAGTACATGTACACTTAGTTTTTGCTACGAAAGCTTATGCACTCTTTCCAACCATTTCAGTGCTATCCAACTCTTCAAGTGCCAAACAAGATGCTATGAATCAATTAGACGAATGCATAGCTCTACACATGTACATGTATCTGTGCATGTATCGCCTGTTTTGAGTTATGACTCGCCTTTACTCCGTGCGGAGTTTGTCCTGTGTGGACCCCCCCCCAGACTCGGGTAGTGGTGTTCCCCTCTTCAACCCAGTCTCACCCATCCTGCCTCCGACTCTGTCTCCCGCTTCCCTCATCCAGCCAAGATGAGCTGCGGAGTGCTGGCCTGTCACGCCTTTGCCATCTGCTCTCAGCTGGCGACCAACGATGATGCATCCACGTGTGTATGCAGTCCGGGCTACTATGGCGACGGTCAACAATCCTGCATAGGTAACGGTTACCATCCCCGCCAAAAGTTGTCTTGAAATTTAGTGGGCCTGACGTTTCGATCCTAACAGGACCTTTGAGAAAGGTCCTGCTAGGATCGAAACATCTGGCCCACTAAATTTTGAGATTTGCATTTTTTGTAATTTTAGTCAGTAAGCAGTTTGCAACATTTTTGTATAACAAAATTTGTCTCGGTTACACCACTAGACCCACTGCATATCTGCCTACCATTCCTAAGGCCTTTTCACACTTCAGCCTCTCAACCCAACTGCGCTCAGCCCGGTATCATTTCACACTTGATTCATGCAAACTGAGCTTATTTCAACCCGGGGCGACTTCAACTCCGAGATTTTACCGCGAACTCAACCCGGTTTTTTCAGCCATGTGTGCTTCCTCCACCTCTTCTTTTGTTTTTAATCTATATTAAGAACATTTTTTTTCTTTCTGAGCAGCAGCGAACTATTTGATTGGACTAATTTGGAACACTCCTAAGCAGGGATACCTAAATTACTCTAGCTATTGTTCGCTTTTGCACAATATATTAAAAGAATTTTTTTTTCTCTATGGAATCACCCGTTTCTATTTGACAGTGAATGACTGTACATGTACATGTACCTCCCTGACATTCGTACACTGTATGTTTGATACATTTCAGAGATCAACCCGTGTGCCAATGCAGGGGTGTGCAGTGAGTATGCCCAGTGCACCCACACGCTCCCAGGCCGGCATAGGTGTGTCTGTCTGGACGGTTACTATGGTGACGGGGTGGAGTGCTACCCCATCAACTACTGTCAGCAGGTGTTTCCACCCTGCCCCTACCCGTCCTCAAAGTGCATCTTCGACGGCCCTCGCCAGGTGAGCCGGTCATAAAAGGCCTCAGAACAAATATATTAGCACTAAAAGAATGCACTTGAAGTCAATCGCATTGAGATGTTAAAGCACTGAAATGGTATCTACCCGGTACGCTATGTACCAGTACATGTACATGTATGTGATTGAACATGGTATTCCTTACTACATGTACATACATGTACACTGTATACTGATTTGAATCCACCAGCTCACTGGCTAAGTGGTTAAGCCCTCCCTGCTAGAACTGTAGAATGCAGGAGCAGGGATGAAACTTGTCTGGATATATCCGGAAATCCGGATATTGGTGCGGCAGATAATTTTTTCCAGGATTTTCCGGATTTTCCAGATTTTCTGGATTTTCCGTGTTTTTTTCCTTCTTTTTTTCGGATCAGCGCCGCTATAATACTGTAATAAAAATAATTAATACAATACAGAGTGGAACGAGCAGCGCGTCACAATTGACGTGAGTAGTCTCCACCACAAGTCCATATACAGTATCAGACATCAACCTCGGACATGGCTTACACATAGGGCTTACATGCGTGCAAAATTTGTATAAAAGAGCGCCCTCTTCCATCTTGGGTAAAAAGAAAGCCTTGAACAAAGACTAGAACCTGGATCTCCTGCGCACGTGTTTTGTTTTGCCTATGCGAATTTTGACTGTGTCAACTTCATTTTCAAACGGAATATCTGCCATCATGTACAAAATGGTCGATCGGTCATACAATTTGAAGGACATCAGGAAAGTTTTTCCGTTGGAAATGGTTGAAGGAGAAGGACGATTTTTTTTGTCAAATTACATACGGAAAATAGACCAGCCGGGATACACATTATTGTTTGTGGTGCAACGATATGCGTACAGCTCCTCCGGTAATCTTTAACCACATTAAATACACATGTAGGTGTCAAGGTGGTTTAGTTTCCGTTTATTCGGTGAGATTTGATGGTTTTAGGATTTCCGGATAATTTGGAAACTTTGAGTTTCATCCCTGAGGAGTCACACATTGGAATCCAGCCAGAGGTGCCTGTGTGTTGTTGTGTGTCAGCTGGCAGTTTGGCAGAGCACTGAGCATGCAGTGCTAACTGCACACCAGTTCGGGTCAGCACTCACCGAATTGCATTCTCATCTAAAGCACTGAGAAGTGTTCATTTAACATCAAGAAATGCAAACCCCGATTATATGAAATTCATTGAGAATTTGCGAGAAGATTCTTTTCACATGGTATGAGTAAGCCTTGCCTTTTTTAGCACCATTCCCAGCTGATTTTTTTTTTCGCACAAATTCCTGTTGTAAATTCTGAAATGAAATCTACGTATGTACCTGTGGCTGTGGCGGTCTCCCACCTTTGAGAAAAGGTGCTGCCGGCGTCCAAATGATGGATCCTCTAAAACGTCTCTGATTATGGAAAGTTTGAGACTGGTTGATGTAATGCCAGATCAAATGTTCTCCATTGAAATTTGTTTGGTTTTTTTGTTTTTGGATTTTTTTTTTTAAGAAAAAGTCAAAATTTGCAATGTTGCCTTTAGGGCCATGAATGGAGCTCTCCAATTTATATGGACGTCGCAAGAGAAGTGCCCTATTGGCATGATTGGACTAGGAACTTCAGCAAGGCAGCGAGGGCAATTGCCCTGGTCTTCCAACATGAATGCCAAGGGGCCCCATGCTAATCAGTATTTGGGTCCACACTCAAAGCTCTTCTCCTCCTGAGTGGCGCCTTTGCCAGAGGAAATGTCCTTGCCCGCCCCCCTCCCCCCCCCTCTTCAGAATGAAGCACCTGCCCCGCATGCATTTACATACAGTGCATTCAAAGACCAAGCCAGACCATGATATCAGGAAGCTGCCCCCACCCCCCTCCCACTTGCTTTTCAAAAATAGCACCAAAAAAATTTGATGTATAAAAGATCTGAAATATTCAAAGGAAAATCAGCCGGAAGGTTTATTGAGGATGTTCCTCAGTGCAATGAGAATAATATAGAAATGACTATGAGAAACCTGTTTCGGTCAAGTCAGGGTGTTTTAATTTTTACCCAGGGAGACAAATTTCTCATGGCTCCATCTGCCCCCCTTCTCCCTTCTCCCTCTTCCAGTACCACTGCGAGTGCAGGCAAGGGTATGAGAACTACCTGTTCCCTGCAGGGTGCCAGCAGGTGGATGCCTGCGCTGGCTCTGGCGCCCCCGCGTGCCCGCCCCATTCGGTCTGTTCCATGGGCCCTGGTGGGGAGGCCCAGTGCGAGTGCCAGGAAGGCTTTGTGGGCGACGGTCAGGCCTGCTACGGAAGCATCATGGAGGTGCGTAGGCCAGTAGAAGGCCAAGAGGCCAGTAGAAGGCTGAGAGGCCAGTAGAAGAACGAGAGGCCAGTAGAGGGATGAGAGGCCAGTAGAGCTAAGAGGCCAGTAGAGCTGAGAGGCCAGTAGAGCTGAGAGGACAGTAGAGCTTAGAGGACAGTAGAAGAATAAGAGGCCAGTAGAAGGCTGAGAGGCCAGTAGAAGAACGAGAGGCCAGTAGAGGGCTGAGAGGCCAGTAGAATAACGAGAGGCCAGTAGAGGGATGAGATGACAGTAGAGCTAAGAGGCCAGTAGAGCTGAGAGGCCATTAGAGCTGAGAGGCCAGTAGAGCTGAGAGGACAGTAGAGCTTAGAGGACAGTAGAAGAATAAGAGGCCAGTAGAAGGCTGAGAGGCCAGTAGAAGAACGAGAGGCCAGTAGAGGGCTGAGAGGCCAGTAGAATAACGAGAGGCCAGTAGAGGGATGAGATGACAGTAGAGCAAAGAGGACAGTAGAGCTGAGAGGACAGTAGAGCTGAGAGGCCAGTAGAGCTGAGAGGCCAGTAGAAGAATAAGAGGCCAGTAGAAAAATTAGAGGCCAGTAGAGGGCCAAGAAGCCAGTAGAGGGCTGAGAGGCCAGTGGAGGGCTGAGAGGCCAGTAGGAGAATGAGAGGCCAGTAGGAGAATGAGAGGCCAGTAGAGGGCTGAGAGACCAGTAGAGGGCTGAGAGGCCAGTAGAGGGCTGAAAGGTCAGTAGAAGAATGAGACACCAGTAGAAGAATGAGAGGCCAGTAGAAGGCTGATAGGCCAGTAGAAGGCTGAGAGGCCAGTAGAAGGCTAAGAGGCCAGTATAGGGCTAAGAGGCCAGTAGAAAAATGAGAGGCCAGTAGAGGACTGAGAGGTCAGTAGAAGAGTGAGATTCCAGTAGAAAGCTGAGAATATACTGGCACTCCGAGAGTATACTTCAGGAGACAGAGAATACTGTTCAAAATGTTCCAGTTCCTCTGGTTCTTTTAAGAACCACGCATACATGTACTCACAAAAAAGAGCTTTGCATGGTGTCACCGCAAAGACCTCATCGCATTTGTGATTTTGGTTGTCACTGTTTTCGGCTGGTCCGCTCACAGGTGCTGCGTGAGCTGAACAGCAGCCCCACCGGCGCCCTGCAAGGGTCCCTGAATTCTGCAATAAATATGCTGGACCTGACGATGGGTTACCTGCTGAGTGGGGACGGTCTCTTCACTGTCTTTGTCCCCACGGACCTGGCCTTCGAGCAGATTCAGTACGAGGTAGGCTCTCCCTCTTTCCCCCCCCCCCTTCCCACACGAGCCCCTTCCCTTCAGGTCTGGGTGACCGGTCAGCCGTTGAGCCTTGAAGCTTCCTGCTTGCCACTTTTAGCACCCCTGATGCCGTATATGGCCCTCAATCAGCTTCCCCTTCTCTGTCCCCATTTAATCCCTGACGCCATCGCCAACCTTGCCTGTTCACAACTAACCCCGTGACGAAAAGACTCGGCCAACTTAGTATACACAGGGTAATTACAGTATGTTGAAAAAATTACCCACAAACTCAATACTTATTGTATAGCAGTGTGTACTGTGTTCAATCCTATATAACCCACCACTATACGGATTTGAATTCACCACACAACCCTTGGGCCGCAACCTTGGCCAGTGCGATGATCAAGTGGATTGGGCAAACCCTCAATGAATTACATTCTCACCAGCACAAATCGCCAGGCGGAGACTGGGCAAAGCACTGGACACACAGTGCAACACCTCATGGTAGGGCAAAACTTCATTGATGCTCAACTACACAAACCAGCAGGCAATCGGAGAAAAACCACTGAGAATACAGTGCTAACTAAACATCAGGGCAGGTCAAATACATTCTCTCGTGCACAATTAATTGCCGGGCAATACACCAATTGTGCAACCAATGCTTACACGACATCACGTGATCTACAGTGGGTATTTTTACATCTCATGTGGTGCAGAACAGGAGTGGAAACGAGCAAAGAAGACTATCGCATCGTTTACATTCTTCTTTGTACATTTACATCGCTGCTCTGTGCCAAATGAGATGACAAAAATCACCCACTGTAAGTCGCGCGATGTCATGTAAACCAGTGGTCACGCAATCTGTCTATTGGGCAAAGTGCCGAGCATACGTTGGCGAGAGCACATTGGGTGCACGCGACAATCCCTCATCGCGTGACCGCTCTCCGTGCTTCTGCTGGTCCTTGTGCATTTACAGCTGAGCGACCGTGCCTTCAGGGACGTGGCGTTTTCCCGCTACCTCATGAAGCTTCACATCGTGCCCACACACATGGATGCCTACACGCTGAATAGCACCAGGATGGTCTACACACTGGCGGGCATCATGGCAGAGGTCACCCACAAGGAGGGGGTAAGCTCTTGACTTGCGTCTCTCCTCTCTCCGTCTCTCTCCGACCTTTTGAGAAAGGTCTTGCTAGAATCGAAACGTGAGGCCCTCTAACATTTTGAGATTTACAGACTGAAGGTTTTTAGTCAACGAGCAGTCTGCAATATAGTATTCGTAATAACTTTCTTCAGCGGCCTCATTTCTTGAAGAAACGAAAAATGAGGTTGGCCTGACGTTTCCGTAGTGGCAGGACAGTTCTCAAAGGCAGAATGCAGGAAGCAGACAGGAAGGAGTAAAAGCAATAGGATGCAGGTGATGAAAAAAAAGATCCGAGAGGAAAGCTGGCAGACAGGCTAGGTTGCGACGAAGAGCAGGGAGTAGAGAAGGAATCAGGAGGGGAAAAATCAAAGAAAAAACAAAAACAAAATCTTAGGCAAAAGTGGTTTCTTGTGCCCAGTGCCAATGTGCATGGTGAGTATAGAGGTTTTTCCAAGCAAACGGTAAGTGCAATAGATACGTCATCAATTATGACGTCATAAGCTACTTACTATAAAGGGGAAGACAACACAGATACACATGCATCTTGCTCACAACAGCGTAAGGACTGTATTCACACTCAAAGTTTTGGACTTTGCTAAACCTGTTCAGCTTGCGTCTAATAATGCTGTTGAAGTCACTTCCTGCCGAGGTCAGGCTCATTTCCCTAGCGCTGGATCACGCTCCTTCTGTGGGGGCCCAATCGGTTGATTCGTTCGCATAGTTCATGTAATCGATCCTCGTTTTCAACCTTGAATTCATCCAAATCGTTAAAGCAAAGATTGTGATAAAGAATGGCTGGTTGCTTTCCTTTGTCGTCCACACACACACGCCCACACGCACGCAAATCTAGTGCCTTGTGGAGACCTAAGATAATAGGTTGAATAGGTCTCCACAGGGAAATTGTAAAGGTGTATAGTTCTCCACAAGGTTTTCACGAAACTGATATTTTGAAATAACTCAAAAACGGGAAATTTGTGATGGGTAAGAATCTGTCGCAAGTAGAAGTGTTATTTAAAAGTGCATGAGAACATTGCTTTGTTCTCGTGCACTATACAACCGTGTGAGAAACGATGTTTAAAAAAATGCTCCCATTTCAACCATATCCACTTTCCTGGGTAGAAATTTGGACCATACATGTACATGTACATGTACATGTATGTCCCTTACCCACATACATATAACACTTCATTTTGGGACAGATTCTTACCCATCGCAAATTAACCGTGTTTTTTTGGCACACACATTTTTCCAAATACCAATTTTGTGAAAACCTTGTGGAGACCTATACACCTTTACAATTTCCCTGTGGAGACCTCGTGCACTATACAACCGTGTGAGAAACAATGTTTAAAAAATGCTCCCATTTCAACCACATTCACTTCCTGGGTAGAAATTTGGACCATACATGTATGTCCCTTTTATATAACACTTTTTTGGGAACAGTTTCTTACCCATCGCAAATTAACCGTTTTTTTTTTTGGCACACACGTATCCAAATACCAGTGAAAACCTTGTGGAGACCTATACACCTTCACAATTTCCCCCTGGAGACCTATTTAACCTATTGGACCAGGTCTCCACAAGGCCCTAGATTCATGCCCACCAGCGAGTCATCATTGAGGTTATTGTCACTTCCCCAACCCCCGAATCCAATGACGTTTACACTTTTTTTCCCCCTCCGAGACGGCCGGTGGCAAAGGTCGGGCAACGTGTGACCCATGTGTTGCCATGGTGGTGCCGAATTGACCTTGGCGTGATGTAATGACTCGGGCAGCATAATGGGCTGTTCGGGCAGGCATTCAACCATTACCAAATGAGTGGGCGGGCCAGACCATAAGTAATAAGCCTGTTCCTTATCATTCTCACTATGAGAAAGGTCCTGCCTGGATGGAAACATTGGTCCCTTGAACTTCCTATGACTAATAGACTAACGTTTCCTTGTAATATGCAAGTGGCTATTTCTCCCATGGCTATTTATACCCACCTGGTGCAAGTACGTTAGTTGTCGCTACAAAAGCTCTTGCACTTTTCTTATTCAGTTAGTCTTTAAATGCCATCCCTAGGATGTTACTTAAGATATCTTAAAGTGTAACATGATATTGCAGATAATTGCTGTTTTGGTATTGTAGTTACTAGTTTGTAGTCATCTGCTATAATTGCTAATCTGTCTTTGGGATCTTATCACTCTTCCCCTTACTATCTGTCTGTGTCCTTGTCATTTTGCCTTTGAGAAAAGTCCTAATACATGACCCACTCAGCAAACAAGGTACCCGGTACCTACACAACATTGGTAAGATCGAAAAACAGAAATGTTCACAGATTTACATGAAACTTATACAGTTTGAAGATGGTTATAGTAGAAACCCCACACTGAAATATTTTTCCTAAAATGTTGTATTTTGGGAGAAAAGAGTAAAAGAAATAGTTTACGTCTCACCGAGATCTAAACTATATTTTCGGAACAGCATTATCTTGAATGCTGCATTTTTTGCAAAACAAATAAGCGGTTTTCACAATTTTCTTGAGACTCGGTTGGAGGATTGAGCTGAAATTTTCACTGGTGTGCTATTTCGTGCATATGTTGGATCAGACAATCTATGGATATGGATGCTATTCTTTGACCTCGACCAATGTTGTGTAGGGGCTTTAAGTCACAAGTTTTAAAAATGTTGCTTTACACGTGGATGGATGGGAAAGTCATTTAATAAGCTTTAATTTGATGTACAGTACATGTTTGTAAGAGGCATAGTGCATTTTTGAGTTATCGGAAAGTGTGTACATTCATTCTCAGAAATATTTTAAAATGACTTGAGGAGAAACAAGCTATTTAAAAATGAAAACAAGGATGAAATCATTGAGTAGAAACTTGTTGATATTCTTTCTTTTTAAATTGAATTCATCCTTTCTTGTTATGGATATTGAAAATACGGTATACAGTTCACTCCTCGACACTTCTCTCTTTGATCTTTCCCCTTGTCCTCACTAATCCCTACCCTTCTCCTTGCCCTTCCCTTTGATCTCTCCCTACCAGCTTTACTCTTTGTCTTTTGTTTCTCATCCGTGTCCTATTCACTCTTTTCCCCCTTCCTTCGTGTACATATATCTGTTTTGTCCTTGTCACTCTGCCTTTGATAAAGGTCCTGCTAGGATCGAAACGTCAGGCCCACTAAATTTTAAGATATACATGTGGAAGATGTGTAAATGACTTATTTTGAAAAATGTTCACCCTCTGTACATAAAATGGTCTGATATGTGAGACCGCATACAGCGAAAGCAAAGTGGATCACATATGATAGAAATGTCAGGCACTCTTTTGAGATGTGAGATTTGTGTCACTTCGGTCATTCTAAAGATTTGTATTCGCCTTCCTGTGTGGAAAGGTTGCAGTAACATTTAATTACCGGTATTCAAGAAGGAGCGCGGCTCTGAGAAGACCCAGTAACTCAAGGTTTCAGGCAGTGTGTGCCCTGCCCGTCATCAGGAGACTGCAGAGTACGTGCTTTCTGAAATGTTGGCTCAAAGTGTGCCGGCTCCTCTCACAGCCGTGCCCCTCGAAAGGGATGACTTGCGCGGTATCGCCGCAAAACTTTCCACGTTTTTGATTCGCACCGTGTAAACCTTTGAGTCTTAGGTGGAAGGTTTGCGGTGACACCATGTACCATTTCTCTTTCGAGAAGTAGTGTAGCTCTGAAAAGGAGCCGGTAACTCAACTTTTCGGGTTGTGTGTACTCTGCCCGTCATCTGAGTCTCCTGACGGCTGGCAGAGTGCACACTACCCGAAACGTTGAGTTACCGGCTCTTTTTCAGAGCCACACTCCTTCCTGAAAGAGAAGCGCTACATGGTGTCACCGGAAAACCTTCCACTTATAGTATTTCCACCGTGCAAACTGTCAAGTCTTCGAGTCTTATCCGGGCTCCTCTCACTTACTCCTAAAACCTCGGCAGAATCCGGAGCTCCTGAGATACCGGCTGGAAGGGAGCAATGCCCGGGCACGCCTGACCCGTGTGGACATACCAGCCGCCAACGGCGTCATCCACATCATTGACAGCGTGCTGTACGAGCCAACCCCAGTGGAGAACAACCTTCAGGTAGCACTGACAAATTCATTCGTTCATTTTGATTTTCACAGTACAGTGTCACTTTATACAACGTTTGGATGTTCTGTTTATAAACCATAGGATATGCCGTGAAGGCACCGACAAAGAAGCAGAGCTTATGAGTCCGGCAGTCAATTTCATCAAACCCATCGTAACTTACGACCAATCGCAAGTCAATGAGCGATGCACAGAAACATATGTTGTATCACAACTTAAGATGGATTATCCATCGTAAATTGAGTTAAGATGCATCGTAAGGCTTTGTGAAATCCACCCCTGGCCCTTGTACAAATATTGGAATATACATACTAGGTTACATATTAGAACACTTATAGAACATGTGATATACAAAAATGTTGCAAACTGCTTACTGACTAAAATTACCAAAATGCAAATCTTAAAATTTAGTGGGCCTGACGTTTTGATCCTAGCAGGACCTTTGAGAAAGGTCCTGCTAGGATCGAAACGTCAGGCCCACTAAATTTTAAGACCTATAGAACACAATACATAGATTACTAAACACAAAACAAACGCAAGACTAAAACAGAGACAAGACATGTACACAATGTACTCTTGATTTATATACTGTCAGTCAAAGGATAGAATAAACATTTTCACAGATGAAAGGTCCAGTTAATCATCGTAATTATTGAGTACGGTTCTCTTGAGATTCCGTTTAAAGATTGACAACTTTTTTAGATGATTTTTAATTCCTCCGACAATGATTTCCACAAGGTAGGACCTTCATACAACACTGTACATGTATTTTAGAGAATTTGAAATAGTGTTGATAATTAATAGTTGATGTTAATTAAGTTACACGTACACGTACACAATTTAGCAAACACTCGATGGAGACAAGTCATATACTCTGCATAATTATATAATACTCTTCGGGCCTAAACTTCATGACGACAATTTAAACACTGGTTGCGGGCAAACTCAGTTCAGTTGTCTTGAACTCGTTCCAAACTGGCTGCTTTCTGAGTACCGGTAATCACCAGTCCAGATCTCCAGTATTGTAACTGCTACCTGCTGCCCCTGTAGTTAAAGGTCACCTACACCCACACATCTCTTGCACTAGAAGGTAGAACGTCTTATTTTCACAAGAGACGATCCCCACTTGCTAGGTGGACATCTCTCACTTACTTTTGCCTGAATATAAAGTGATGTGTCGGCTACAAGTTTTGTTCAATTTTGAGAATGAACTTTAATAGTTTCGCGTGTGTGTGGATTCAATAAGGCAGTGTGAATCGACTGCAACATTGCTGACTGCAGATCGACTCTGTCCCTCCCACTGCCTCTGTCCTGTGACCTCCTGAGAGAGTGAAAGGACCTTGCTGATACAGCTCAGCATGGATTCTAAACGAAGAGAAACTCAATCAGGGTTTGTCCTTCCCAGTGGATTTTAAGCACTGTATGTTCAGTGCTTTGTCCAATTATGCTCTGTCTTTTTTTAATTCAATGAATGTCTGCCGTCTGCCGAAGCGAAGTTAGCGCCATTATAGCACTGTATTCTCAGTGCTCTGCCCGATTGCCTGCTGAAAAAATACAGGCAGCTCAGGCAGGATTTGAACCCAGGACTGGTTTTCTAGTGCACACATCCCCAAGCACTTGACCACTGAGCTGGTAGAGTTTGTGTGATGGATTCTAATCAGTATAGCAGCAGGTATCTTGCAGACACAATGGGAGTTAATTGGATGTTGTTTCTGTTGTTGTTGTTGTTGTTGTTGTTGTTGTTGTTGTTGTTGTTGTTGTTGTTGTTGTTGTTGTTGTTGTTGTTGTTGTTTAATTTTGTATTGATTTATTTCTGTTTTCCACTTATTCTCATTTGAGTGTGCTGTGATATGAATACATGTATCCCGAAAAATAAAATAAATATAAATATGAATATAATGATCTTCTGACAATTCTAATGCAAATCTTTACAGAGAGAATTCATTCCTGAATATTTATCCATTCACCATGTTCAGCACTACACGAACCATTCCTTTTCAATGATATGATGAACCATGGTTAGATGTGCAATTCTGCTTCACTGAATGCCGTACTTCAATTTCTTTTCTGCCATGCAGGGGTCTACCACTGACATCTTATCCACAGCTGGCAGATTCAACCGGTTTTACTCGTTGCTGACGGTAGGACAATGGCTAAAAACAACCTCATAACAAAGCGTGTTTAATACTTTTTGGAACATTCTGATCGATGAATAAAAAAAATCTTCCTCTCTCCAATTTAAAAAAAACCCAACAACTAAAGCAACACCTTTTCTGAACGTATTGATGCTTATGAATTTTATATTATAATAGGTAAAGATACATTGCATGTGTATTCATATGTGCATTTATAGGAATCTAATATGGAGATTATTTAATGTCAGTTTGCGTGTATCATGGTGATTTTATGACTTCAAATATACAAAAGACCTATGTATTTTGCTCATTTCCTAAATAATAATTGCACTAGGCCTTATCATATCCACATATGCTTGTTCTATTTACTAGCCTGGTATATTTACTAGCCACTTTGTCACTTCCCTGTCGGTTCTGAGTCTTGTCTGTCCGAGGGAAAGGTACAAAAGCAGCTTGCTTCACCTTTTACCCACATGTCGGTCATTCCTTGTGGTCATTCCAACTAGAATTGTAACTGTACAGATTGAACTCTATGTCATATTGAATACTGACAAATAAACAAGACTATATTCTATTATATTAATTGAGATTTGTTGTGATAAGAAAGACAAATGGTTCAGAAAATGTTTGTTGATAGACCGTTAGTTGAGCCTAAGACCTTGGACGTAACCATGCAGTGCCGTTACCACCTGAGTGAGCTGGCACGAAGTGGTTGAGCTGCTCTATGGAAATGGCTCCAGGTCGGTTCCATCGCACTTACAGACACCCTAAGCTCATTAAGGGACTGTGCATTGGAGATATATAACAGGACCGACATATGACGCTTAACCACCGTCGTTGAGCCATGCTGGTACCCCGTCAATTGTGTGGGGACTAAACGTGGACGTGTTTTGTAAACCAGCGTAGGTTAGGCTTAGGGCGCTACGGTTTGGGTTATGGTTACGGTTAGAGTTACAGTTCGGGTTGGGTTAGAGTTACTGATAGAGTTAGAATTAGGATTAGGATTAGGGTTAGGTTCAGGATTAGGGTTGTTAGGGTTAGGATTAGGATAAGGGTTACGGTTGTTTCGTGCTTGTGCCTGTAACTACCTGAGAAATGAATGAATGAATGAATGAATGAATGAATGAATGAATGCGGGAGGCCTCAGCAAAACCTGGCTTCGCGCATGCGCATTTATAGCTTAGCCACGGTGGTTAAGTGTCATACGTCGTGACGCTTATATATGCACTTACAGACACCCTAAGCTCACCAAGGGACTGTGCATTGCCAACCCCCTGCGTCTGTAAGTGAATGCTCCGGGTACCATTTGTCTCTACAGAGTGTTGGGCTCCAGACGGTCATACCGCCGCGCGTTCCCTGTACCATCCTAGCTCCCATGAACAAAGCCGTCAGAGAGCTACCAGAGGGCACCGTAGACTTCCTCATGTCTCCCCAAGTGAGTCTTCATTTTCTTGTCAGAAAAAAAACAACCCCAAAACGAATGTAACCAAAATCTCAAACTTTTTAGAGGGCATAACGTTTTGATCCTAGCAGGGGTGGATTTCACGAAGCCTTACGATGTGTCGTAACTCAACTTACGATGGATAACCCATCGTAAGTTGTGATACACTATGGTTTCTGTGCATCGTTCATCACCTTGCGATTGATCGTAAGTTACGATGGGTTTGGTGGAATCGACGTCAGGACCCTTTTCAAAGGTGGAGAGAGGTCCAGCTAGGATCAAAGTGCCGGAGCCCCTTTGAATGTTTGAGACGCACACTTTGATCAGGTTAGTCAGTGAGCAGTAGGCAACATTTTTTGGCACTACTTGGAAAATCAAAATTAAAGCAATTAAGCGGCTGATCTGAGTCTTAGATAAAATGTTTTTGCTATAGCTGACCTGTTTTCCGAAATTGTTAAAGATTCCAAATTGTCTTCCCTTTTCCTCTCTTTTTGGTGAGCTGCGAAGCAGTGCGAGCTTATGTAATACCGATTCCCATCTGTCCGTCTGTTCGTCTGGCCATCCGCATTCGGATTTTTTTTTTTTTATTCAGATGAAAACTTAATTTTGTTTTCAGTGCCTCTTATTTGCTTTGGAACATAATAAAATTCACCCCTACACCCTCAAATTTGAGTTTACTACTCCTAATTTATTTTTTAACCAGGAAAGACTATCTGAAAATGTTGCAAACTGCTTACTGACGAAATTTACAAAAAGGCAAATCTCAAAAGAGACTCTTTTGACATTTTGAGACTATGTAAAATTCTCAAAATTTAGTGGGCCTGATGTTTCGATCCTACCAGGACCTTTCTCAAAGGTACATGTTCTGATATGAAGTCTAGACTCTATTCTAGACATGTATTGTGTGTCTACATTCAAATCATGCATGGCAGACACATGTATACCTTTGGCTGATAACTCGCCATCCATTCTCATAAAGTGCATTTTGGAAATTGCTCCACAACCACACAGTCATCCCATCCCTCCCTAAACGCGTTCATTTGCCCCGTAATAGGATTGAATTGGAGTTGGATGGGGTTGGGTAGGGGTTGGCTGGTGTACGTTTGGGATGATACATTATTAGGATGATGGAATAATGGGTTGTGAGGCCGTGGAGAGCCATGGCAGCTTCGCTGTTCTAGTTGGACATTACCCCCCCCCCCTCTCTTTCATTTTTGATTTCTCTCAGATGATTTTTCCTTCTCCCTCTAAATTGTTTGTCCGGGTATTTGTTTGTCAGGGACGACCAAAGCTGCTGGCACTACTTCAAAACCACGTCATCTTGGGCGCCAAGGTAAGAACCTCCATGTGTCATATCTCCAGAATGTATTCCCTCAGAAACAGCAACCATGTACGTGACCCGGTACGGCATAATGAGGATTGTCGCAAAGAATACCTCATTAGCTTTCCAACGATATCAAGATTGTTTCCATACGTTGCCGAAATCCAAAGTTTTCTCGAAAAAAAAAAAGGGTTCTAAAGTTTGAGGTCATGTACACAGCGTGCTGACAGTGATTGCAGAATATGCGTAGACACACTGACGAATTGCCCGATTTTTCAGTATTTACAGACATTTGTTGAAAAATACCTTTGGTCAGATGATTCTCTAGTGCATAAACTTTCTATGGTCAGAGAATGCGGGACAAAACTCATCTTGTCATCACGGTCTGCTTCTGTGACTGTGCAATCCTGTTGTTGTTCCCATTCCCAGCTACTCATTCAGGACCTGATCACTGTGGGGCACGTCACCTCCAGCTACGGAGCCACCACTAACTTCCTCATACAGCCCAATGTAAGTTGCCTGTCGGGAGGGGTAGAAGAGATGGAGAAGGAGAAAGATGAGGAGGGGGAGGGGAGAAGAAATGGAGGAGGAGGAGGAGGGGAAGAAGAAGAAGGGAGGGGTAGAAGAGATGGAGAAGGAGAAAGATGAGGAGGGGGAGGGGAGAAGAAATGGAGGAGGAGGAGGAGGGGAAGAAGAAGAAGAATTGAAGGAGAAAGATCTGGAGGAGGAGGGGCAGAGGAAGGAGAAGAAATGGAAAAGGAGAAAGATGAGGAGGAGGAGGAGAGGCAGAGGAAGAAGGAGAAGAAATGGAAAAGGAGAAAGATGAGGAGGAGGAGGAGAGGCAGAGGAAGAAGGAGAAGAAATGGAAAAGGAGAAAGATGAGGAGGAGAAGGAGGGGGAGAAGAAATGAAGGAGGAGGATGATGAGGAGGAGGGGGGAGACAAAGAATTGAAGGAGAAAGATCAGGAGGAGGAGGGGCAGAGGAGGAAGGAGAAGAAATGGAAAAGGAGAAAGATGAGGAGGAGAAGGAGGGGGAGAAGAAACGAAGGAGGAGGATGTCGAGGAGGAGGGGGGGGGAGAAAAAGAATTGAAGGAGAAAGTTGAGGAGGAGGAGGGGGGGCAGTGGAAGAAGGAGAAGAAATGAAAAGGAGAAAGATGAGGAGCATAATAAGAAGATTGGAAACCAGAAAATCAGATGGGTGGATTTTAGAAGCATCAAAACTGATGTTCAAAAATGTTGCAAACTGCTTACTAACTAAAATTACCAAAATGCAAATCTCAAAATTTAGTGGGCCTGACTTTTCGATCCTAGCAGGACCTTTCTCAAAGGCAGGGTGACGAGGACAAAACAGATACATGCACACGAAGGAAGGGAGAAGAGAGTGAATAGGACACGGATGAGAAACAAAGGACAAAGAGGAAAGCTGGTAGGGTGGAGATCAAAGGGAAGGGCAAGGAGTAGGGTAGGAATTAGTGAGAAGAGGGGGAAAGATCAAAGAGAGAAGTGTGGAGGAGTTAACACAAATCAGGCAAGGTACTGAGCTAACTTGGGAAAAACCGATTTTTCTCGAGGGTAGAAGAGGATGTTAAACGTATTTCTGTAAAATTACGGAGATCTTTCTTTTTGTGTGCCCTCAGGGATTGTTGCAGATGGACGGTGGAGCCAACCTGACTCTCTCGGATATTATTGCCACAGATGGCTTCGTTCACAGCATCGACGGTGTGCTTGTGCCCTTAGACATCGACCCACTCATACCAAACGTATGCAACAGGCAGACATTTGTCCTGGAAAAGGTAAAGAATGAAAAGCACACCAAAGAAACACATGACATGTAGAGTTGACGTCATCTGTGCAACAAAACCATGACGACCTGACGAGACAAGGCATAATCTAAACACACACACATGTAGCTGGAAAGAATCTAGACAGATCTAGACAGATCTAGACAGATCTAGACAGATCTAGACAGATCTAGCCGTATCTGGACAAATCTAGCCGTATCTGGACAGATCTAGCTGGATCTGGACATATCTAGCTGGATCTGGACAGATCTAGCCGGATCTGGACAGATTTAGCTGTATCTGGACAGATCTAGCTGGATCTGGACAGATCTAGCCGTATCTGGACAGATCCAGCTGGATCTGGACAGATCTAGACAGATGTAGACAAATATGGACTGATTTAGACAGGTCTAGATGGATCTGGACCGATCTAGACAAATCTAGACAAGTCTGGATAGATCTAGACAAATCTGGACAGATCTAAACGGATCTGGACAGATCTGGACAAATCTAGACAGGTCTGGATAGATCTAGACAAATCTGGACAGATCTAGCCAAGTCTAGACAGATCTTGATATAATCTGACCCAGACAAGTAATACGCTTTCACCACCATTACCACCATATTTTGTGCCATGCCATCAGGGTCCCTGCGTCTTGTGCAATGAATCCAGCCTGCCTGGCTCTTGTCCCAGTGGAAGCTACGTGGTAAGTGTCATTCTCTCTCTCTCTCTCTCTCTCATCAGCTGTTCAATTTGAAAGCATTTTAACCACTTTGTCCTGGAGGTCTCCGAATTTAGAGTGTCAGTGGTGCTGCCATGCACCGGGCCCTCCGAATCTTGGCACCACTATTGTCAACATTTTAAACATAGACTCTCTTTCAGCCCACTTCAAAGCAATATAGAGCGTGATCAACCCTTGTGTTGACGTATGCTGCCACTTGGATCGAGAGATTAGCACTGTTGTGGGAACTTTATTGCGGATGATCGAGGGACAGTGCGGTGCCACAGAGGATGGCTTGCCGGCGTGTCCCACAGCCCAACAGGCGCTGGACAGACAGATGAAATCCACCCTCTACCGTCGCCGCAAATGTCACGCTCATTTTGGGCTGACCTTGCAAAGACTTGTTGACTATTTGGGAGGGCCGCCGTCGAAAGGGCTTGATAGCTCGGGTGGTGAGAGTGCCTGGTACGTTAAGCCAGAGGTCTCGGGTTCCAGTCCTGCTTCCCTGTCCAATTCCCTTTGCCAAATGTTACCCGCTCCAGGGAAAGGTGATATAAGTCGCGCTATGCATTTGCATGCAATGGCCCGCTCAATGTTGAGAGGCTGGAATTTTCCGTAAAATTTTGATTTTTTTTTTTCTTCCGAAATCATATCGTCAACGCTCTTTACTTTCAGGTTTTACTCACAAAAATGGCGATTTTAATCAATGAAATGTGTAAAATAACTCTTTCAACAAGCACACTTTGTAGAGTCAGACTTTTCAAAGCCTGTTTTCTCGCCTTTTATAATTTTAATTTCCATGGACCTAATTAATATGCAGATGTCATAACTACAGAAAGGAAGGGGGTATAGAGCTCTGCTATATACCAAAAGAAAGCTTACAGTGTGGGCTTTCCAGTCATGTATATTGATTTTGATTTTTTGCAACTCACATCACCCTTTCCTGGAGCTGGTCACAAATTTTGATTTGATTTGATTCCGTCCTTGCCCGCTCGCTCTCACAGGTCAACGGATTGACTCAGTCCTGTCTACTGGAGGTGCCTTGGCAGAGCCAGACTGTCATCAACATGGGCTGCAAGAACGTATGCAATCGGACGGCCTGGGTAGGTCTGAAGGCCTGAGTGTCCGGAACTCAAGGGCTGGGCCAATTGGCGCGGGAATGTCGTGTTGCCGAGTTAGCACAGCCCTGGTCACCAAGCTGGTCCAGGTTGTGTGTTGACTTTGAAAATCTGCACAGCGACGTGTACCGCATTTCATCAGAGATCAATTGGTTTTTTTTTTAACGGTCTTGCCATACAAGTTTCAGAATAGATTTGCAAAGTCGCAAATTACGTCGCTCTGCTTTCCATCATTCCGTTCTGGGCCGCGAGCCTCGTTGACAAGTGATAAATTGTTAGAAGAATTTTTGCGATACTGTTTTACACACATGATATTCATATGAACGCAGCTTCTTGTCACTTGCTAGTCAAATTTATTTACTAGTTCTTGCAATACTCCGCGCTTAAGTATACGCTTTATTATTCAGTGCTTTGGCCGATTGCCTGCTATCATATATATAAAATTTAATGAACGCATCTTCTTGTCACCTTCTAGTCATGTTTATTTACTAGGTCTTGCCATACTTCACGCTTAGGCATACGCTTTATATTCAGTGCTTTGGCCGATTGCCTGCTATCATATGATATGTAAAATTGTTATGATTTTGTTCTGCCCTCTTCCCCCCCCCTTCCTTCACAAACAGGAGCCCGAGTGCTGCTCTGGTTTTCATGGGAAACTTTGCATGACATGTCCAGGAGGTTTTATGCGGCCGTGCAATGGACGCGGGCAGGTAAGATTGGATACTTTTTTTTTTTTTTTTTTTTTTTAGAATCAAGGAAAGTCAGTGTGAAAACAATGGCAAAGAACATTAAGACTGTTTCATTACTGATCAGAACGACCTGCGGGTGAAGCGTCTTTGGACCACTGTTACTGTCAAAGTCTCGAGCTTACCCACCGGGCTAGTAAATTGAGTTTTTTTGCTAGCCCGCAGCAAGTTTTACTAGCCCTGTATGATTAATATATTGAATTTAATACAAGGTTATTAGGTCAAGTAAAACAAATTATTAGTTTCTAATGTACTTTCTCATCCCCGCCCGCATTCTTTTTTTTGGGCGCCATACCGCTGTCTACTTTTTACTAGTCCGCCGGGCTAGCAAAGTGGGTCATTTTACTAGCCCGCAGCTGTTTTTAGTAGACAATAACCGTCGGGCTAGTGCTAAGGTCAAGCCCTGCTGTCCTTGTTATTTTGCCTCTGAGAGAGTTTAGGGATTTGATACTAACTAATTTGATATGCATGCAAGTATACAAGAGTGTGCCATTCCACAGGGGTAGTCACTGTAAGAAGCAGACACTACCTGACCAGTTCTTACCACAGTTTCTGGCCCCGCAAATTGCAGAACGTTGTTAGCAGGTAGGCCGTAGCGTACACATGTATCTCTGGCACTGAGTGCGTGGTTTTCATTGGGGGTGGAGCATTTCATATTCTCCTGGGTGGAGTTTCTTGCCCTACTATTGTTCTATTGTTATAGCCAGCATGGGCACTGAATGGACAGTGGGGTCACTGTGAGACAGGCTACAGCCTGCGTTGCAATGCATCACAGGCAGACTGGCCTGGTTAATCTGCTGTGGCGACTAACTTATAGGACAGGTGTCTAAGGAAGTCCTGCGAGGATTGTAACATCAGTCACCAAATTCGTCTTAACTTACGACCGATTGCAAGACGATGCACAGAAGCCGTACAGCCTATCACAACTCAAGATGGGTTTATCCGTCGTAAGTTGAGTTACGATGCGTCGCAAGGCTTGGTGAAATCCAACCCTGGGCCCTCTAAATTGTTAAAATTTTCGTTTTGGTTGATTTACAAGTCAGCAAGCAGTTTGCAACCTTTTTTTTGTATTCCTTTGAGAGAAACATTCTTTCAGTGGTTCTTCTGCAGTTGAAAATGGATCCGTGGCATTTTGGAAACCCTCCATTTATTTCCAGTTGTGATATTTCAGCAAGGGTTTAGACCCCTGTCGGGAGGGTTAGCTTTTGCAAAGCTTTTCTCATTTTGTAATTTTGTTCCCCCCCCCCCTTAGTGTGCTGATGGGAGATTGGGCTCTGGAGTGTGTACCTGCCAGCCAGGCTTTGTGGGCACAGCCTGTGAGCTCTGTAACCCTGGCTTCTTCGGTCCCATGTGCAATGAAAGTAAGTCAGTGAGTCAGTCTGTCAGTCAGTCGGTCGGTCAGTCAGTCAGTAAGTCAATTGATATGTCAGTCAGTCAGTCAGTCAGGTGATATGTGTAAGCCAGTCATTCAGTCAGTCAGGTGATATGTGTAAGCCAGTCATTCAGTCAGTCAGTCATTTGGTCATCCAGTCAGTCAGGTGATAGTGTAAGCCAGTCATTCAGTCAGTCAGTCATTTGGTCATCCAGTCAGTCAGGTGATATGTGTAAGCCAGTCATTCAGTCAGTCAGGTGATATGTGTAAGCCAGTCAGTCAGTCAGTCAGGTGATATGTGTAAGCCAGTCATCCAGTCAGTCAGGTGATAGTGTAAGCCAGTCATTCAGTCAGTCAGTCAGTCATTTGGTCATCCAGTAAGTCAGTTGATGGCAGTCAGTCAGTCCGGTGATATGTGTCAGTCAGTCAGTCAGTCATTTGGTCATCCATTTGGTCATCCAGTCAGTCAGTCATTTGGTCATCAATTTGGTCATCCAGTCAGTCCGGTGATATGTGTCAGTCAGTCAGTCAGTCATTTGGTCATCCATTTGCTCATCCAGTAAGTCAGGTGATATGTCAGTCAGTCAGTTGATGCAAGTCAGTCAGTCAGTCTGGTGTTATGTGAGTTGGTCAGTCAGTCAGTAAGTCCTTTGGTCGGTCAGCATGTCATATGGTCAGTCAGTCAGTGAGTTGAGATGTTAGTTTGTCAGTCGGCCAATCACTCAGTCAGTCAGTCATTGAGTCGATATGTCATTTTGTCAGTCAGTCTGTTGCGTGGGTGTTTAGTTAGTGGTCAGTCAAACAAACAAACAAACAAAGGAAAGTGAAACCTAACTGGGAGATTTTAGTCAGCTCATCACAAGAACAAAGACAGTTTGAGCGGGCCAGGACATTAACCCAGGCCTCTGGATTCCACGAGCCTGGGTTAAAATCCTCAGTCCAGTCAAAAGTCTCCCTGCTGTGTCAACAATTATTTGCTGTATCATTTTATTCCTCACTGGTTTAATTTGTGAGCTTACTCCCCCCCCCTGACCCCCCCCCTCACCCCCCCCCCTCACCCCCCCCCCCTCACCCCCCCCTCACCCCCCCCCCCCCCCCTCACCCCCCCCCCTCTAACCCTAGGCTGCTCGTGCGTCCACGGCATTTGCGATGAAGGTCCTCTGGGCACGGGCCAATGCAAGGCCGGGTGCAATGCTGGCTTCACGGGTCCTGACTGTACCCTGCCCGCCCAGGGCTGCAGTGCAAACCCGCACGTCTGCCACGAGCACGCCATCTGTGACACGGTGGGCTCCCAGATTAGGTGAGGGACCGAGTATGACAGATTTGGGTATCATGTGTATGTGTGCCTGTTTGTGTGTAAGAATTAGCCAAGGAAACTTTAACCCCTTGACGGCGGGATTATTTTAGAGCCAACGGCCGGCACAGTGCCATTTCAAAAGCTCGCTAAACAATCGGAGAACAATAAACCTGCAAAATAAATCAATAAGAGTGCAGTATTTGTATCAGTGAATCAAATGTGGCACAATAGGACGTCCGCGTGGCTTTTGTCAAGGGATTATCAGCCCTCAAAGAATGGCCTTTTGTGTGTAGTCCAATGGAGCGTCGGCTGTGCGACATGACTCTGAGAACTGTGTGTGCTGCTACCCTTTGACCGCAAACATGCCTGCGCTGCAGCGGACAAAGGATCCAGCTGGACGGCCTCAACAGATTGTGCAGATTTGTTGTAAAGGGCAGCGGGTGCATTCCACAGTCTGTCCACTCACCGCATTGGTTGTGGGGGCAGGCCAGCACACTGTCTCTCGTAGTAGCGCGCAGACCCTCGATTGTTCACATTGAAGCCCCACAATAGCGCCATTGTTACCGCTGATCTGGCAATTCATGCAGCAACTGACGTCAAAAAAGGTGTTTGTCATGATAAATAGTGCTGAAACTAATCTTTGTCTACAGTTTGGACAATAGCGGCGTCCAAAATTTTTAAACTCCCAGAGCGGCTAAACGGTAGACGTCATCCGTACGCAAGGGGTTAAAGGTGAATCGTGTCCGGAACTTGAGACTCAAACCTTTGTGACCCGCGACTTTGACTCGGATTTGACCAGGGGAGGCTCGGGACTAAAACAATTGGTGACTCCAGTACAAGACTGGCATCTGATGCCATTTGCATGTTGTTGATGCTGACCACAGCTGTCGTGTTTTGCTGCCTAGGTGTGTATGTCAGGCTGGCTACACTGGGACCGGACTGCACTGTGAGGCCTTGAACCCGTGCCGGCTGCCTGAGCGCGGAGGCTGCCATAGAGAGGTAGGACCAGGCAGAAGGCTGGGATGCAGACTAGATGAATTCCTGCAGAGCTAGGCACTGGAGTTGGGCAACAAATCCTCATTGAATTACTTTTTCTCACCTACTCGAATCAACAGGCATTCTGGCAAAGCGCTGAGCTTACAGTGCTGTCTACCTGTCATGGTAGGGCCAATCCTCACTGAATTACATTCTTAATGTCACAAACCTGCAGACGATATTGCAAAGCACTGAGCATACAGTGTTAACTACTGTACCTATCATATATACCTATATTCAAAGGTATTCAAATTCAAATTCAAATTCGTTTGTTGGCCAGGAGGGATCCTAAATAGTCTGGTTACAGCGCTGATGACAAATCTACGGTCCTGTCCGAAACCAGACATGGCTACGCACTGTCCTTATTGCGGGCAGAATCACACGATCAGACCACATTGTTTTAGTGCCACTCATAAGAACATATGCATGAAGACAGCGTGCGTTCATTCTTCAGTGCGTTGCTTTCAAGTTGACATGATGGGAAAGTGCAAATTTGCATGTTTATTTTTATTGGTCTTAAAATCCACTAAAAAGGTGGCATTGAAAATGTCTTTAAAAAGTCTTAAAGGCCCAATAAAACATTGGTAAAGGTCAAAAGATTGCCACAGTTTGTGTGTTAAACCATTAAACATCCCCAAAAAGCAATCCTGTGAAGGTCTTAGCTCAAATGGTGATCTGAGAAAGTAGAAAATGGTAAAAAACTGTCATGGTTTTTTCACCATTCTGTAGTGTAAGAAATAGTTTATTACTCGTGAGTAATAAACTATTTTTGTCAATGTTTGAGTAAAGATTTCTAGGGAAGTACACGTACAGCATACCAGACCGTAAGATTTCAACATGAGGATTCTATCATGACCATCTACAAACTATGTAAATTATGAGGAAATCTGTAGACATAAATTTTTTCCGATCTTCCCAATGTTGTATTGGGCCTTTAAGTTTGACTTGCTGAAACCTGCGGATACCATGTATCCGCACGTTGGTGCCTTTCTCACCTGTGCCACTATTTTCCCTGTCCTGTGTCTGTGGCGCTGTTCCTCTTGCGGATGGCAAGGCCTCATGCATCTACAGAGGTCCGGGACGGAACGGCTGCACCTGCAAGCAGGGCTGGACAGGGGACGGCTTTGAGTGCCTGCCCGACAACCCTTGCGATTCGCCCGACCGGGGTGGCTGTGACTCAGGAGCCATCTGCTCCTACATCAGGCCGGGAGTGGTAAGGCTGAACCCCCCCCCCAAAAAAAAACAAAAAAACAGCTGAGGCTCAGGCTCCGGCTTTGTCTCCATATCCTGTCGTCCATTTTAAAAGTGCTACAAGGCATGAAAATGAGAGGCCTTTGGCTTGGGCTTTTCGGAGAAGATACCCCATTTTAGAAAAGACTACCAATTTTCAGCTGCAGTGATATACAAACATGTTGCAAACTGCTAATACTGATTTTGTCAAGTGAGACCTTTTATGCTCATCCTGTGTGATCAAGCTTGAGGCTATTGGCCCAGTTCACTACCTTTAGATGTTTTTCCGTAAGCTGGTCTTTGTTTGTCGAGTGGTGCTCCACGTCTTCTTGAATTTGGGGGACCTTAACCCGTCCACTGTCCACTTTCAGAGAGAGTGCTACTGCAACCTTGGCTACTACGGGAACGGGACGTTGTGTGAGCCGATCAACCCCTGCGATCTGGTGCTCTTCGGCGGTTGCCATGTGCAAGTACGTAGGTAGAACCCTTTCCAGAGTATCTGCATGAAGGTCGACCCCTCCAAAAAATTCAATGAGGGTTTTTCTTCTTCTTCTTTTTCTCGCTCGACGTGATAAACGCTGAATGCTCAGTGCTTCGCCCGGTGCCTGATAAAAAAAAATTCAGGCAGCTCAGGCGGGATTCGAACCCGTGACCCGCGTACCAATTTCTAGTACGGACGTCTTAACCACTGGACTACCGAGCTGGTCGAGGTCGTGTGGTGGATTTGAATAACGTATAGCGGCGGGTACCGCGTTGTGTCATAGATATGTTATGATGTTTGCATCGAAGAGAATGTAATTCAATGAGGGTTTTTTTTTTCCCTTGCTCGACGTGAGAAAAAAAAGAAAAAAAAACCTGACTACAACAACAATTACAGTGAATGGGAGAGAAGAAAACTGGCTGGGGAATTACTGTATTTATTGTCTGTCAGTTGAAGAGAGCCCAGAAAATCTGACCGGACTGAAAAATGACAACCAGCCGCTAATTTCATAGAGCTGCCTAACCACGAACAACCAGGGCCATGTGGAAGTAGCAAGTGGAAGGTTTGCGGTGATGTCATGTAACAGTGCGGTTCTGCAACGAGCCAGTAATTCAACTTGTACATGTACCGGTACAGTATATAGGCACCCCAGCACCATCAGGCCTGTCTTGCACCGATGGTAGTTGGAATCCAGCAGCCTGCTGAAGACGGGCAGAGTACACCGCTACCCGAGACTGTGAAACGTTGAGTTACCGGCTCTTTTCGGAGCCACACTCCCTCTCGAAAGTGATTTGTTACATGGTGTCACCGCAAAGCTTCCACTTGATGGAAGTGGACGGAGCCACCACGGAATGGCTGCTTCACAGTGGTCTCGAAATCCGACGTTCTTTGTTTGTCCGGACATACCGGTACCGGTAGGCAAGAAGAAGAATCGACGGGCTTCCCTCTCTGTGCGCTGTACACAGGGAAGTGGGTAGCGATTACCAGCTCACTCGATTTGGGTCTGTTCGTTTTGTGCAGGCTGACTGCGTGCACACCGGGCCGGGTACCAGTATCTGTCAGTGCCGCGACGGCTATGGAGGAGACGGCTTCCTGTGCTACCAGAGTCTGCCATTGGTACGTGCAATCAGTTTGGCCAAGTAAAAAAAAAAAAGATGGGTAGTCTAATTTCCAGTCGTTTTTAAGTACTATATGTACCCGGTAGGCTGTGCATGTGTGAGGTTCAATGGCTGGAAACAGTGAAAATCGATCGAAATTTTGTATTTTTATCATTTTACAAATTTGCTTTGATGCGGGGGCCCAAAAACAACGATGCGGGGGTGGGGAGGTGTTGGGGGGGGGGATCAGAGACTAATAATTCTTTTTACTTGGCCTTATCTCACCTTTTCCTGCTTAAGCAAATCGAGTAAAGGAAACTAAACTTTGTCTTCAGTCAAGACCAAGGAAAGAAAAACTGGCCGAGAAAATTTCAAACAGTTGATGAAAATCTCGTAAATTTTAGAGGGCCTGGCATTTTGATCCCTTCTCAAAGGCAGAACTACAAGGGGAAAAAACCCCACAAAGGAATGTGAGAGTACCTGGGACAAAGAGGAAAGCTGGTAGGGTAGGATGAAAGACCAAGGGGCTGGGATTCGGGTAGGGATTAGTTTATAGTAGAGAGGGAAAGATCCGAGAGAGAAGTTGGGGAGCGAACACAAAAGAATGACTCTTAGTGAAACATGAAGGTGTTAGTCATTCCCTTCAATGAATGTCGAGGCCGCGTGGTTGTATTGTCCACCGATGCTTCGTCCACACTTTGTCCTTGTTCAGACGAACAGCATCGCTACGGAGACCAAGTGAAGATATTGACTGGACTGGGATGTGAAACCTTGGTCTCTTGTTTAGCATACCAGTGCTGTTACCACCTAAGCTATCCAGCCCTTACATGGCTAGTAACCCTTCCTAAATAGTTATTTTGTTGCTGTTGGGAGGGGGGAACCAGTCAGAAATATTAAGGGTTCATAGGAGGCCATTTTGGAAGTTTGAAGACAAATTTCCAGGACTATTAGTGAAGGGCACAGATTTGACTGGTGCAAGAACGGAATCATATTGCTTGGAACAAGTGTAACTGATTACCTACCAGAACTTCAACACACATGTACAGTATTTTGCAGGTTACAGAAATGACGGTGGTATATATATATTTTTTCACATTGCAGGAAATCGCTTCCATCCCCTCACTGAGGAGGCTCTCCGAAATTATTCAGGTATTCAAGGAATTTCTGGCTGATCAGAGTACAAAGCCAGTATGAGGCACAGGCTTGCGTGCTGTGACTCATGACTGGGACTCTGAGTTTAGTCCAAGTCAAGTCTTATTTTCCACGACCTCGGGATTTTGTCACAAAGACAAAGGACTCAGACTCAGACTCAGACTCAGACTCAGACTCAGACTCGGACCTACTGACTCAGACTTGACTTGCACCACTTGCGACTCGAAAAGAGAATATAAGGTTGCATCATTTTTGCCTTGCTTTAACTCTAAGAATTGAGTTATATGACATACCGTAGTTCTGTCAATTCAGAGTAGCTTCTTCAGAACAGTTTCAGAACACTCTCGTTCAGCCTCTCTCTGGAATTCCCTTCCTGGTTCATGTTTTTCCCCCAGCCTACGATCTTGCCCCCTTTTTTTTTTTTAAAGGAATGCCAATCCTATCTCCGGCTTCCTGAGATCCCTCTCTATCTCATTTTTTCCTTAGCCCTCAACCTCGAGTGGCTTAACATCCTTGTTTGGGGCGAATTTGCATAATCTTTTTTTTGTATTCAAAATTTGGAAAAATTGTTTGAGATCTTCCGATATGCTCTCCGTTAAAGGACTACCATCTTCTTAAAGCCACCTGATTTCTCTCCCCCCCCCCCCTCAAAACTGCCACCAACTCTTAGATTGCGGATATGCAGAGATACTTGGCCTCAGCTCCAGCTCTGACCGTCTTTGCTCCAACCAATGAGGCGTTCGCACAGTATGAAAGCGTGCACGGCGCCATTTCCCCACCACTAGCCCTGGCCATCGTCAAGTAAGTCGCACAACTCTCCACCAATGCACCGATCCAGTTGGCCACGCTCCTCGACAAATTGACCGATCACAACGCGCGATTCAAGGTCCGACAAATTGCCGCCATTCTGTCCGACATAACATTTTAAATTTTGCATTCTTGACTGGTACACACGTTTCATTGTGTTTACTTTTGTTTTGTATGTATCAGGTAATCACTTTGCAAACCCGAGTTTTATATTTAACCCTGGTCAAGCGGTGTTTATATTTCCATTGTAATTCCTCTGCTTGAGTCATGTTAGTTTGCGACATTGTTGTATCACTTTCAGTATTGACCGGGAGTTTTGTTTGGCTTTTCCTTCCTCCCAGAATGCACGTTGTGAACGGAACTTACAGCGAGAGGAGCCTGTACACAATCGCCTTCAGCCACGACCCCTACCTCCAGTCGCTGGTCTCGCACTTCCGCATCATGGTGCACGACTGCAATCTCGTGAGTGACTAAGGGGGCGCTATTGCGTCGTCCTCCACTTTCAGCGAGGACCGCTGGCGTGAATGGGCACGTTCGCCCTCCCCCAAGCTTTTGAGTGGCCCAGATCGGTCGATATTCTTCTTTTTTTGGGGGGGGGGAGGCGCCATTCTTGCACGGAAGCTCGTTTTCATGGGCTCTGTTCTATCTTTCCCAAAGAACGTGGCCCGCAAATAGAGAGCGAGTCTAAAGAAATTTGACGAATGAAAAAAAAATGGGACGAGACCGGAGGTGTGAAGCCCATGAAAAGTCGATTTGCTGCGAGCTTGAAAAAAAAAGTTATCAAGGTATTGCAGAACCAGATCTCTCTCCGGCGTGTCGAAATGCGGACCCAAGGAATGTAATGTGACAGGGCCACACTGTCCACTCTCTGAACTTCTCAAAATTAAGATGAGAAAGATGAGGACGATAATAAGAAGATTGGAAACAAGAAAATCAGATGGGTGGATTTCAGAAGCATCAAAACTGATGTACACAAATGTTGCAAACTGCTTACTAACTAAAATTACCAAAATGCAAATCGCAAAATTTAGTGGGCCTGACGTTTCGATCCTAGCAGGACCTTTCTCAAAGGCAGAGTGACAAGGACAAAACAGATTCATGTACAAGAAGGAAGGAGGAAAAGAGTGAATAGGACACGGATGAGAAAAAAAGGACAAAGAGGAAAGCTGGTGGGGTGAGATCAAAGGGAAGGGCAAGGAGTAGGGTAGGGATTAGTGAGAAGAGGGGGGAAGATAAAAGAGATAAGTGTGGAGGAGTGAACACAAAAGAAGGATTATCAGAAAGCATGCATGGTGTTAGTCATTACCCTCCTGGATGTTGAGACCATGTGGTTGAATAGTCCGAAGGGGCTTCATCCACATTTTCCAAGCCGGACAGCATTACTACGGTTACCAAGGGATTCTATGCCCAGTACACTCATATCTGATATCGAATGATCAGGGAGATTGTAGTGATAGCCAACGATAGTGTCCATTTTACCGGTTTTGATTGTAGACCTATGGCCATAGATACTTTTTTTGAGGGTGTTTTTTTGTCTCGCCAACATACTGAACCTTACAAACTCTACATGAGATTAGGTATATGATGTTTGAGGAAGTGCAGGTGATAGAGCCATAGATTTGCATTTTGGTGATTTTGGTAATTTTAGTCAGTAAGCAGTTTGCAACATTTTTTGTACATCGCTCTCTGAACTTGATATATCCGGTGACTTTCCTCAGCGACTGCCAGTTTTGAGCGTGCTGTGCGATGTTTACAAACAAAACGCAACGATAATGATTGATAACCGATAGTCATTCGTCATTGTGTGTTTTCTTTCTCCACCTAGCGGCTCTGTTTGAACAATATTCCTGTCCAGCTGGCCGATGTCCCTGCAACCAATGGAGCCTTCTTCATTCTTGGAGAGGTAAAAGGGTCAGTGGTATCACACGCCACATTCAGGCATGCAACTTGTCCGCGGATCCGCGGATTTCCGCGTTTTATTTAATTCGGCCATTAAAAAAAAAAAAAAAAATGTAAAAAAAAAAAAAAAAAAAAAAAAGTCATAAGTTGTCACAAACTACTCAGAATGCACCACAGAGCATCTAGAATCTAAAATTTTCCCGGGCCCTTAAGCAGGCCCCAAACCACACACCGTAAGGGCTTCGTGCTTCGCGTCGCAGTTTCATTCGGACAATTTCCTCTTTTTTTACAATTCAAGAGTTGCATGCCTGCACATTATTGACGGACCAGATTCTCAGTGGCCACCGAAATTGACTGACTTTTGGTGCAGTGTCTTTACATAACAACGGTGACTAACTGCAGTGTATGCAATGATTATGACACTTTGGGATAGGGAAAATCCTCGATGAATTACATGCTCACCTACACATGTACGCAAATCCCCAGGCGGTGGGGTAAAGTGCTGAGCATACAGTGCTAACTATATGTCAGGGTAGGGTAAACCCTCATTGAATTTCATTCCCACCGACACAAATTGCCAGGCAATTGGGGAAAGCACTGAGTATATTGTGCTTACTACACGTCGGGGTAGGGTAAACCCTCATTGAATTTCATTCACATTACCATCACATTAAATTCACATTACATTCACATTACATTACATTCACATTACATTACATTCACATTACATTCACATTACGGTACATTCACATTACGGTACATTCACATTGCATTCACATTACATTCACATTACATTCACATTACAGTACATTCACATTACGGTACATTCACATTACATTCACATTACATTCACATTATGGTACATTCACATTGCATTCACACTACATTCACATTACATTACATTCACATTACATTCACATTACATTCACATTACATTCACATTACATTCACATTACGGTACATTCACATTGCATTCACATTACATTCACATTACATTACATTCACTACCTACACAAATCACCAGGTGGTATCTTGCTTTGTCTCGTGCAGGTCTTTGATCCAAGGATAGATACTGGGGCCTCTGCAGGTTTCAGGCCCAGCGGTGGCCTTCAACCGGCCTCGTTTATCCCGTTTGAGCAGATTATCAACCAAGAGCAGCCCAACTCCAGCTTCTTACGACTCCTTCAGGTAAAGCCTTGGTTCCCAACCCTCTACCGGTATATCACCATTGTTTTCACAAACCGGCAAATTTTAATATATTGTGTCCTCGTTCTTCCTGCTAAGTTTCAAAATTAAAAAGTGGTAAAACAACAAAAAAATGATTTTTTTTTACTAACTTTCAAAGGGCTATTTTATATACCAGTGTGTGAGCACAAAACAGAGATATTGTGTTTAAATCCCAGTCCAGTCAAAGTTTTTTCTTTGCCATTTTTTTCCAAGACGAAGTAAGAGCAAGTGCAATATTGTGTTCTTATTCTTCCTGCTAAGTTTCAAATTTGAAAAGTGTCAAAAAAAAGAAAAAATTGTAATTTTTTTACTTACTTTCAAAGGGGTATTCTTTAATTATACCAGCGTGTGAGCACTAAACCAGAGATATTGGGTTCAAATCCCAGTCCAGTCAAAGTTTTTTCTTTGCCATTTTTTTCCAAGACGAAGTAAGAGCAAGTGCAATATTGTATTCTCATTCTTCCTGCTAAGTTTCAAATTTGAAAAGTGTAAAAAAAACGAAAAAATTGAAAAAATGTTAATTACTTTCAAAGGGGTATTCTATATACCAGCGTGTGAGCACTAAACCAGAGGTATTGGGTTCAAATCCCAGTCCAGTCAGTTTTTTCTTTGCCATTTTTTTCCAAGACGAAGTAAGAGCAAGTGCAATATTGTATTCTCATTCTTCCTGCTAAGTTTCAAATTTGAAAAGTGTAAAAAAAACGAAAAAATTGAAAAAATGTTAATTACTTTCAAAGGGGTATTCTATATACCAGCGTGTGAGCACTAAACCAGAGGTATTGGGTTCAAATCCCAGTCCAGTCAAATTTTTCTTTGCCCTTTTTTTTTTTCAAGACGAAGACTAAGAGCAAATGCAAATCTTTTCCCTAGCAATACGGCATGTTAGATGCCATCAATGCAGGCCCAGATTACACCGTCTTCTTCCCGACCAACGAGGCAGTGGCAGCCTTTGGTGCGTCCAGAATCGTAAGTAGATCGGTCTGTGAAAGATCTCTCTCTCTCTCCCGACAAGGGCCTGAGCCATTACTGGCTCGAGCGTCGAATTCACAGGGTCTTTTCAGAACCACACATTCTCCCATTTTTTTGGGGGGGGGGGGGAAACCCTCATTCACCATTTGTGTGGGTTTGATTTGTTTTCATCTTGAAATTTTTTGAATTTTTGTTTCATTCTTGAATTTCTTTTGTAATATGCAAAAATGTTGCAAACTGCTTACTGACTAAAATTGCCAAAATGTAAATTTCAAAAATTCAGATTGCCGGACGTTTCATTACTAGCAGGACCTTTCTTTCTCTAAGAGAGGCCCTCAGATGATTGAATTTCTTTTCTCTTTTTTTTTTTAACTTTGTATCTCCTTTTTTCAATCTTTATAAATTGTTTGGACCTTTTTAAGCTTGACATTTTTTAAGATTTCTTTTTTTCATTCTTGAAAATGTTTAAGATTTCATTTTTCATTCTTGAAATTGTTTAAGATGTTTGTTTTTTTCATTCTTGAAAAATGATTGGGCCCGCTCTTTTGATCTTAGCAGGACCTTTCCCAAAGGCACTCATTCGGACATAGGATCACTGTGTCAGACTCAGTTTCTGAGATTTACAAATTTCAAAACATAAATGTATAGCTGCCCAGCACAAATAGATGTGCTAATACACAAAAGCAGAGCAATGAGGGTTTGCCCTTGCTGTACGTAATAACCACTGAATGCCCAGTGCTTTGCCCGATGCCTGATGAAAAAAATCAGGCAGCTCGGGCGTCAAGCTGGGCCAACCCTCATTGAATTACATTCGACTTGATGCAAACATCATGTTATATCTAGAAAGGCAGAGGGTGTCGGTTTTCCAGTCCTGGTCCAGTCGAGGTTTTTCTTTGCCAATTTTTCAAGATTTATTTGCACATTCCAAAGAGAAGTGGCCTCTGTTGATATCGTCTTCCGTTGTTTTGTTGTTGTTTTTTTTTTTAACAAACAGACTTCCGACATCTTGCGCTATCACGTCATCTTCGGTCGAGCCTGGGCCCTGACCAACATCTACACCGGGTTGCACTTGGACACATCCTTAGGACACAATTTCCAGCTGCGCTTCCGAAAGGAGTCGGGAACGGTAAAGTTTCAGGACGCGTGGCAAATAAACCTGGCCTTTTTTAGTCTCAAAATATCCATTTAACTGGCCTGTAGGACCCCCAAGATTTTAAACTTCAATGACCCCCCCCCCCTTTTTTTTTTTCCATCAACCGGGTCGCCGTTTCTTTTTTGACGTGGCCGCATCTTGTAGGGGGTCGTTTGGCATTCTGATTTGAGACAAATGGTCAACATGAGATGACTCACCTGGCTTCCTTGTGCAGTGTCCACAAAAATGCACCAATTTCTGGCGAATCACTGGCTGTCATGCTAGTTCTGAATCGCTGGGGGAGGGAGGGGGTGGGGGAAAGGTTTCTGTTTTCACTCAAGAAAGATTGGGTGCACAAGCAGTCCAATGGGCCCACGGCCTGCCGCCAAATTTATAGAGCCACTTAAAACCCCTACACAACATTGGTAAGATTGAAAAACAGAAATGTTCACAGATTTACATGAAACTTATACAGTTTGAAGATGGTTATAGTAGAAACCTCGCACTGAAATATGTCTGCCTAAAATGCTGTATTTTTTTAGAAAAAAAAAAATTCACTGAGATCTAAACGTTTTTTTTGGAACAATTCATTGAAGCTGCCAAAGTTCCACTTGTACTTGATGCGAAGCACCCATGATTGGAATAAAAACAAAAAAAAAGAGAAAAAAAGTTGAGGGCAGTAATGTAAGGTTTGTCGAATATGGCTGGCAATCTTGAATTGAAAAAAAAAAACAGGATGAATTTTCATGCTAAGCCGATTTTCACGCTTAAGTAGAATCCGCCACACGACCACGACCAGTTCGGTGGTCAAGTGGCTAAGACGTCTTCACTAGAAAGCAGAAGTCGCGGTTTCGAATCCCGCCCGATCTGCCTGAAATTCTGTTCATCAGGCATTGGGCGAATCACTGGTCACTCAGTGCTTATTACGTTGTGCAGGGCAAACCCTCATTGAATGCTTTATTAGCTCAATGAAATTGGGCCCTGTTGTGACCGCTTGTTTTTTTTTTTTCTGTGGCGTGTTTGTCAACAGCTGTTTGTCAACAACGTGAGGGTGACCAAGCCTGACCTGCATACCACCCAAGGTGTGATTTACCTGATAGCCGAGGTCCTCGTGCCTCTGCCCAACCATTGTGACCACAACGTTACAACTCTGACGCAGGTAGACGCCCCCTCTATCCCCCTCTGACAATATCAAAAAGTTAGAGGGCCTGACGTTTCGATCCTAGCTGGACCTTTCTCAAAGGCACAGAGAAAGGTCCTGCTACACATAGGATCGAAAAGTCAGGCCCTCTAACTTTTGAGATTTATGTATTGAAAGGTCATTTTAGTCAGTGAGCAATCTGACAATCTTGCGCATCTTCCCTCTGAAGTGCAATTCTTTGTGTGTGTATGTGTGCTTACATAATGTGGGTTGTGGGGTACCAGAACAATGGGTGGGTACTCATAACAATGGGACTGCTCCTTGTGGGGTACTTTTTTGGTACCCCGTAAGGTTTTCACGAAATTGACTACCGGTATTTGGAATTAACTCAAAAAGGAGGAATTTCCGAGGTACCGGTATGTTTATCTTTCGCAAATAGAACTATTCCATATAAAGGACGTTTGCTAGAAATTTCAGTCTAGGAAAGTGATTCTGGTTCGAAAGGGAGCGATTTGAATTAGGCTTTTCTGGGATTGTTTTTTTAGTACACAAGAACAAAGGGAACAACCCACAAGTATACGCATGTACGGGTGTGTGTGTGTGTGTGCGTTTGTGTATGTGTGTGGGCAGAAATCCTGTACCTTGTGAAGACCTACGGTACAGTTGGACTTGGGCAATAGGTTGAATTCCACAGGGTCATTCTAAAGGTGTATCGGTCTCCACAAAGATTTCAAGGATTTCATGGAAATAACTCAACAAGGGGAAATTGGTGATGGGTAAGAATCCGTCGCTTTTATATAAGTTTTATATAAGTGACATACAACCCAAATTTCTATCCATGAAAGTGATTGTGGTTGAAATATTGTTTCTCACTCTGTTGTGTTAGTGCATGAGTGGTTCACCTCTGACCTGGTCTGGACCACACCAGACATACCAGAGGTGGATTTTACAAAGCCTTACGATGCATCGCAACTCCACCTACGATGGATAACCCATCGTAGGTTGGGATAGGTGGTGTGGTTTCCTCCGCATGGCTCATTGTCTTGCGGTTGACTTTAAGTTACGATGGGTTGGACGGAATCGGCCATTGCTTTCCTAACCCTAGACTCATCCGCAAGATGGCTTCCAGGAACAACTAGCTACTGTTAGTGCACCCTCGCTTGACCGAAACCCCCTCCTAATATCTGTAAATACTTGTGAATGTAATGTGGTGACTTTTTTTTTTTTCCAGTCTGCTTGTGGAAGCTGTACAGTCCTACCAGAATGTCCAGCCGGAAGCTCACCATTGGTAACGACATTGATTTTCCCTTCCTTGATGAAAACTCTGTCTTTTTTGCCCTTTCCAAAAAATGTCCACCACATGAGTCAAAGATTAAAAAAACAAGCAACACAGTCAAGGACAACTAGCTCGGCCATTTATTTGAAGAAAACTCAAACAAACAAAATGGCAAAGAAAATTGTAACTGGACTTGATCCCAAGACCTTTTTGTTACATTCTTACCATCTGAGTATATCCCGCCCTTAGATGGCAGCCTTCCCTAACCGTCAACTATCTGCTGGGATTTACAGCAGATCTGCAACAATTGGTTGTTTGCATACTAAATGAAAGCGGGGCTGTGATTCCCCGGAGATATACGGCAGTAAAAAATTGTTAAATTGCTTCCGACTGGCTCGTTGTCAACCTGGCTGCAGCTGCTCGGGGATCACACAAAGTGCGATGCGGCCTTTTTCAATTCAAGTCAAACAGACGAAGGAGAACAGAAACTGACTGATTTTTGGATTGGTTGGAAATCCATATTTTGTTTGGTGTTTTGGTTCTGTCTGTTGGATAATTAGGTTTGCGGTGACACCATGTAAATTCTCTTTTTTGAGTAAGTGTGGTTCTGAAAAGAACCGGAGGAACTCGACGATTCGAACAGTGTACTCTGCTCGTCTTCAGGAGACACCATGCAAAGCCTTAAGTCTTATTGAGGAGACACCATGCAAACCTTCAAATCTGGTTCTGTCTGTTCTCGATCAGGAGCCAGCCATGCAGAGCGGCTGTCAGTACCGTGTGTTTGTGCACGGCGTGGGCAGTGTGCCGGTAGACGGATGTAGGATACACTGCCAGGAGATAACCTATGTAAGTGCTCAGTGAAAGGACGCCCATCCATTCATTCACTCAAGGCATCAACAAGAACAAACAATGACAACACAATACAAATGCAATGGCAACAGCCTTGACGGACTACCAAATGCGAACTCAATCACAATCAAGTGGCTCTCCCATTGTTACCATGCGTCACAAACAGATAATCACGACAATCAGAAAACAATAAATTAAAGGATACAAACATAAACGAGTAAATAAGAGTGTACTTCACTAATTGAATGTGCTAAGGACAATTTGGAAACACGGGATATAATGCACTTGAATGTGATAGTTACTGGGAACAGGTATTGATACATGTACAGTAGTGCATATTTTTATGAAGGAAATTCAATGGCTTTACCTGGTAGTAGAAGGTGCTTACGTAAACTATTGTGGAACTTGGATATGTTAAAAAGGAGTTGTTCTCTAACACAAGGAGGTAGCCATTGGGGGTGGTACGTGCAATGGACATTATTTTTCTTTAGCTAATGGGGAAAGTTAGGGGTGTGCCTTATACCGGTATGCGGGTGTGCCGTATGCGTGGGAATTTACGCTATTCACCTTTTCCTCTGGTTTTTGTTTTGTATTTCTTTGTTCTCTGTCCAGATCCCGGAATGCTGTGTCGGTTTCTACGGGCCAGATTGTGCAGGTACATATCAGCGGCATTGAACCAGGGGGCCGTTCAAACTCCACGGAAGAAGATTTGCAAAGACTGCATTACCATCCTAGCAGAACCGCGTTTTACTCGGCCTTTGAAAACGAACATCCAGTCGGGATTAAAGCTTGAAGCCCTCCAGCTAAACGAGGCTCGTTGTATTTCCACCCGTTTTTTTAAAATGACATACCAAAATGTTGCAAACATGTACCGGTATCTGTTTTGTCCTTGTCACTCTGCCTTTGAGAAAGTTCCTGCTAGGATCGAAACGTCAGGCCCACTAAATTTTGAGATTTCCATTTTTTTAAAGTTCAAACCTGCTGTACAATGGAGGCAGATCTGTGCAACCATGTCATGGACGTGCTTTTTATTTTTTAGCTAATGGCCAAATTGAATCTTCCCCTTGAGTCATGATTGGGATTTTCTGCTGGTTGGAAGGAAAGCACTGAGCATACAGTGTAGTTTGCTTACTTCGCAATAGATAGGGCAAACCCTCGTTGAATGACATTCTCATCGACACAGATCACCAGATCACTGCGCAAAGCACTGAGCATACGGTGCTATAATTATATGTTAGGTAGGGCAAGCGGTCATTGGATTACATTCTCACCTCCACAAATCAACAGGCAATTGGGCAAAGCACCAAGTAGACAGTGCTAACCACACGTCGGGTAGAGCAAACAGTCATTAAATGACATTCTCTTTGACACAGATCACCAGGTCACTGCGCAAAGCACTGAGCATACGGTGCTATAATTACATGTTAGGTAGGGCAAGCGGTCATTGGATAACATTCTCACCTTCACAAATCAACAGGCAATTGGGCAAAGCACCAAGTAGACAGTGCTAACCACACGTCGGGTAGAGCAAACAGTCATTAAATGACATTCTCTTCGACACAGATCACCAGATCACTGCGCAAAGCACTGAGCATACGGTGCTATAATTACATGTTAGGTAGGGCAAGCGGTCATTGGATAACATTCTCACCTTCACAAATCAACAGGCAATTGGGCAAAGCACCAAGTAGACAGTGCTAACCACACGTCGGGTAGAGCAAACAGTCATTAAATGACATTCTCTTCGACACAGATCACCAGATCACTGCGCAAAGCACTGAGCATACGGTGCTATAATTACATGTTAGGTAGGGCAAGCGGTCATTGGATAACATTCTCACCTCCACAAATCAACAGGCAATTGGGCAAAGCACCAAGTAGACAGTGCTAACCACACGTCGGGTAGAGCAAACAGTCATTAAATGACATTTTCATCGACACAGATCACCAGGTCACTGCGCAAAGCACTGAGCATACAGTGCTATAATTATATGTTAGGTAGGGCAAACGGTCATTGGATTACATTCTTACCTCCACAAATCAACAGGCAATTGGGCAAAGCACCAAGTAGACAGTGCTAACCCTACGTTGAGTAGGACAAACTCCCTCATTGAATGACATTCTCACCAGAGCAAGAATCATATTACATCAAAGTTGAAAACCATTCTCATATGCTTCGGCCGTTGGGAATTCAGTTCTTTTTTAAATCCAGACTAATACTGCAGCCCCCAAAAAATGACTTGAGACATTTCTGACCATTAACATGTTTTTTTTTACTGATATCAAGTCTCTTTTTTTTTCTTTTCAAGTTGAGCTCTCTCGTAATGCCTGCTTGGATGGAAATGCCAGACTCTTAAACTTTTCTCGATGGGCGCGTTCTTTGCTTCTCTTCCCAGAATGCAACGGTGGCTGGTCCTCACCATGTAACGGCCATGGCACCTGCCTGGAGGGCACCACTGGGACGGGACAATGCCGATGCTTCCCGCATTTCAATGGTTCCGCCTGCGAGCTTTGCGACCGAGGGATGTACGGACCGCTGTGCAACCTAGGTGGGTGGTTGGGTGGGTGTTTTTTGGGGGGTGGGTGGTTGTTTGGGTGGGTGGTTGGGTGGGTGGGTGGTTGGGTGGGTGGTTGTTTGGGTTCGGGGGGTGGGTGGGTGGGTGGTTGGGTGGGTGGTTATTTGGGTGGTTGGGTGGGTGGGTAGTTGTATGGTTGATGGGTGGGTGGTTGGGTTGGGTTGGGTGGGTGGGTGGGTGGGTGAGTGGTTGTTTAGGTGGGTGGGTAGGTGGTTGGGTGGGTGCTTGGGTGCTTAGGTGGGTGGTTGGATGGTTGGGGGATTATGCCGTAAGAGGCCGATCAAACAAACCAAATGCCTTAGCTAGGTATTGTTGGAAAAAGTCTTTGTGGCGCAAGACTTAAGCAGCATTTCTACATTGCATAACTTGCGCAACTTTTCTTGAAATCGTACATGCACATTACAACAAGTTAAATAAAACATGTCTACAGTGATGTTTGTTGCAAACGTGCACTGTTGGAATATTTAAATATTCGCTTGGTGTTCGTCTCAGCGTGCAGGCCAACTGCCGTAGAACCATTAGGGTTGAATGTGCACTGAAGCATGTAGGCGTGGACAAAAATTGGGATATTTTCTGTAACCCGATTGCCGGATAACTCACACATGTCATCCGAATAATTCCCCTGGAGTTTGACTTACCACAATTTTACTGTATTTCCAATTGTTAGACTTTCTCAAAGTTAGAGGGTCCAATGTTTCGATCCCAGCTGGACCTTCCTCAAAGGACAATAACAATTTGCTGGTAGGATCCAAACTTTAGGCCCCGACATTGTAAACATTTGCTATTTTGGGGCCAGCAGGGAAGGAGTTGGTTCTAACTATGATGTAGTTCTTAGCAATTTCTGTCAAGTTAAACTGGGTGATGTAGTTCACTGATCTTCACAGCATCAAGCCACAACACTTAACAACCTTGTTTTTTGGGGGGATCAATTCCTTTTCCCTTTGCGTGCAGCTTGCAATTGTGTGTATGGACATTGCAGAGAGGGTCCCAGCGGCGATGGAAGGTGCATCTGTGACTTGGGCTACACGGGCACACGATGCGATACAAGTGAGTGGAACATCCAGTGTCTCGCCTGCAATCTTAAAGGCCCTGTACATCATTGGTGAAGGTCAAAAGATTGCTGCAGTTTGTGTGTTAAACATTCAAAAAAAGCAAGATTGCGAAGGTTTGAGCTCAAATGGTGATCCGAGAAAGTAACAAAATGCAACGACCTGTCATGGTTTTTGCACCGTTCCGTAGTGTTAGAAATAGTTTATTAGTCGCGAGTAAACTATTTGTCGATGTTTGAGTGAAGATTTCTCAAAAAGTACAGCATCCCAGACCGTAAGATTTCTGCATGAGGATCCTATCATGACCATCTACAAAACTATGTAAATTAGAAGGAAATCTGTGGACTTTGATGTTCCCTGATCTTCCCAATGTGGTATAAGGCCTTTCACTATCTTGAATTACATGTATCTCCGAATTGGAGAGAGCCTGAGAGTATGATTCTGATTACCGGTAGGTTCTTTTCTCTAAAGGCAGATTTATTGCTTGGTTGGCAATGCCAGGTCCTTTACGAATCCATGGATCAGGCTCGGGCTCAGGCTTCGTCTCCGTCTGACAAAACCTGAAAATCCAGGTTGTGGTTTGTCGCGGAATCTGAAGGCTTGTTGGCTTGATACGGTACAGGGTACTCACCAAGAAACTGGAGCCAAATGCTTGTTTTTAGATGCCTGTGACATTATAGCGTGGTAAGAGAAATACTCCCAAAATATGAGCTCGAGCCTAAGCCTTCATTTCGTAATCTGATTGGCAGATTTGGTCGTTGAGGTCTGTATAAAGTGATGTGCAACATTTTTTATGTCACTTGAATGATCTCCAATTGTTCTTGGAACTAGGAGTGGATTTCGCAAAGCCTTACGATGCATCTTAACGCAACTTACGATTGGTGACCCGTCGTTAGCTGCGGTAGGTCGTATGGTATCTATGCGTCGCTCATTGGTCGTCAGTAGCGACGAGTTTGGCAAAATCGACCGCCGATGCTCTGATGCCGAGCGGAGCTTCTTTCAAAGGCAGATTTCTGAGATTTGAATCCGTTGATTGCGTTTGCTGATCATTTTTTTTTTTACTTCATTCACCACAGGGGTCACTGAAGCATCAAGGTGCAGATTACCGTGTGACGTGAACGCCTAGTGAGTACGATCCACATTTCTCTATGTCCAAAGTGTGGAACGACCGGGAGTTGTCCATGGGTGTACATGCAAACATCCGTGCCATCACCAACACAAAGCCTCTCGTCAACTCTTGTCAGGTCTAGACAACTTTGTTTCTTGGGACATATCCTGAGGTTGCTTGAAGACAAACTCTGCAAAAGATATGCCTTCTACGTTCCACCACATGGCAAACGGAGACCTGGACGGCAAAGG
>OX465103.1:23586473-23738973 GCA_949987565.1 Luidia sarsii | reverse complement strand
CAACCTTAAAACTTTCAACCTTAAAACTTTCAACCTTAAAACTTTCAACCTTAAAACTTTCAACCTTAAAACTTTCAACCTTAAAACTTTCAACCTTAAAACTTTCAACCTTAAAACTTTCAACCTTAAAAATTTCATCCTTAAAACTTCCAAATCCCAAATCCACAAAAAAATGCAAACTCTGAAAATCCTAAACCCCTGACTTTCATAACCTCCCCTCCAATATCCAAATCTTTTCTAACCCACCACCATTTACTCCCCCAACTTCCCAACTTCCCAACCTCCCAACCTCCCAACCTCCCAACCTCCCAACTGCCCAACCTCCCAACCTCCCAACCTCCCAACCTCCCATCCCCCAACCTCCCAAACTCCCAATCTCCCAACAACATATTAACCTCCCAACCTCCCAACTTCCCAACCTCCCAACCTCCCAACCTCCCAACAACATATTAACCTCCCAACCTCCCAACTTTCCAACCTCCCAACCTCCCAACCTCCCAACAATCTATTAACCTCCCAACCTCCCATCCTCCCATTCCTCCCAACCTCCCAACCTCCCAACCTCCCAACAATCTATTAACCTCCCAACCTCCCAACATCCCAACAACCTTCCAACCTCCCAACCTCTCAACCTCCCATCCTCCCATTCCTCCCAACCTCCCAACCTCCCAACCTCCCAATAATCTATTAACCTCCCAACCTCCCAACATCCCAACAACCTTCCAACCTCCCAACCCCTCAACCTCCCATCCTCCCATTCCTCCCAACCTCCCAACCTCCCAACCTCCCAACCTCCCAACATCCCAACAACCTCCCAACCTCCCAACCTCCCAACCTCCCAACCTCCCATCCTCCCATTCCTCCCAACCTCCCAACCTCCCAACCTCCCAACAATCTATTAACCTCCCAACCTCCCAACCTCCCAACATCCCAACAACCTCCCAACCTCCCAACCTCTCAACCTCCCATCCTCCCATTCCTCCCAACCTCCCCACCCCCACCCCGTGCAGAGCACCTGCCTCTGTCGACAAGGCTACGAAGGCAACGGGCGCACCCACTGCAGCTCCATCAACCCCTGTCTAGAGAACAACGGCGGCTGCGACATCAGGGCACACTGCAGGCACACGGGGCCCAGCCTGCGCAATTGTACCTGCTTCGATGGGCACACCGGCGATGGGCTGCAGTGCACTGGCAACATAGCCGAGGTACATGTAAGGCTCCTCCAAGCGCAAACTGTGGGTTTTTGCAGTGTTTGCAGCTTGCTTGCAGGGAGCTCTTAGCTAGGCCAAGCTACAACTGTACAATACGCTACAGTGCTCTGGTAGTCATTTAACAGTTCACTTCTTTCTTAAAATTTAGTGGGCCTGACGTTTTGATCCTAGCAGGACCTTTCTCAAAGGCAGAAGAAGTTCACTTCTTTGTCAAACAAACCATGGAAAAAACTGGCTGTGAGCTTTTGGATAAATTGAAAAATTGGCAGAGAAAACGTTGACTGGACCTGGACTTGAACCCGAGACCGCTGGATTAACGTACCAGTGATCTTCCATCTGAGCTATCCAGCCCTTAGATGACGCAGCTGCCAACCATTTATTTTGGAGGAATCATTCCTCTTTTTCTGGTAAAAATTTATCACTTTTTACAAGCTCTTGACAACAGATTCCAATTCTTGGCTTGGAAAAAAAATACACATGTGTTCCTATGTAGTTTGCTCTGTGATTCCTCCTTTTTTTTAGCAGAAGTATTCCTAATTTCCTTGGTTTGACAGCTTTGGTGGCTTTCCCAAATAGTCAACTAGTCTTTGCAAGGATGGGGGCGCCAGTCAGAAGCATCTCTAACCATTAACTGCCGTATATATCCAGGGATCGCACCCCCGCTTTTCATTCATATACAAACAACCAATTTCTACGGCAGCTAGGGGATCATTTCCTTTTTTTTCTCCATTTGATTTATTGTTTCTCAAGGCATCAACAAATGATGACAACACAATACCAATGCAATGGCAACAGCCTTGACGGACTACCAAATGCAAACTAAATCACAATCAAGTGGCTCTCCCATTGTTACCATGTGTCACAAAATAATCATGAAAATCAGAAAACAATAATTAAAGGATACAAAAAGCGAGTAAACTAGAGTGTTCACTAATTGAATGTACAATTTCGAAACACGGGATATAATGCACTTGAATGTGATAGTTACTGGGACTAGGTATTGATACATGTACAGTAGTGCATATTTTTATGAAGGAAATACATACAAATCACACACAGTGGATGCAGCTTTCTTTCTTTTTCTTCAGAAATTTGTCAGGCCTTCCAAAAAAATTTAAGACTCGAAGTTGCCATCATCAAAGGTAGAGAATGACCTCGCTACATTGTAGGGAGGACTTGGCTTGGCCAAGCTACGACACGCTCCAGTGCTTTTGTACATGTACCCCGGTAGTCGTTCATCACCTCACACTTTTTTGTTGTCCTTTTTTTCTTTCAGGAACTGCCTTTGAATAGCGACTTCAGTGCATTCCTCGCTCATCTCACAGAATTTGTAAGTATTCAAAATGTATCTACTTTTTAACCAATCCACATGCATATCCGGACCTAATGTAATGTAATGTAATGTTTATATCCCCTGTGAATCAGTGGTATTTCTTGTTTTTGCCATTTATTTTTTTCATGTTTTTTTTCTTTTCACAGTATCATTTCTTTAACCCCTTGCGGTCGGGATTATTTAAGTGCCAATGGCCGTCACAGTGCCATTTCTTAAACTCACTAAACAATCGGAGAATAATATGTACAGTGTACACTGTATGTGTCAGTGTATGTATCAGTGAATCAAATGTGGCACAATTCGGAAGTCTGTGTGGCTTTTGCCAAGGGATTATCAGCCCTGAAAGATGGGCCCTTTGTGTTTAGTACAATGGAGCGTAGGGCAGGCTGTGCAACACAGTCCGAGAACTGCGTTTGCCGCTACCCTTTGACCGCAAACAAGCCTCCACTCCAGCGGACAAAAGGATCCAGCCGGACGGCCCTAACAGAGTGTGCAATTTGTGGTGAAGGCAGTTTGTACATATTGCACAGTCTGTCCGGTGACCGCATTGGTTGTGGGGCAGGCCAGCGCGCTGTCTTCCGTGGCAGCGCGCAGTTCCTTGATCATTCGCAATGAAGTCCCACAACAGCACAATTGTTACCGCTAATCTGGCAGTTCATGTGGCAACTGACGTCAAAACCGTTTTTTTTTTTTTCATGCCTGATATTCCTGAGAGTCATTGTTTAAAGTTTGGACAACAGCAGCTTCCAAATTTCGAAGCTCCCAGAGCGACTATAGACGTCATCCATACGCAAGGGGTTATCCGCCTGCGTATGGATGACGTCTATAGATGCTCGGGGAGTTTCAAAATTTGGACGCCGCTATTGTCCAAACTGTAGACAAAGACTCTTTTCAGCAATATGTATCATGACAAATACCTTTTTTGATGTCAGTTGCTGCATGAATTGCCAGATCAGCGGTAACAATGGCGCTTTTGTGGGGCTTCATTGTGAACGATCGAGGGTCTGCGCGCTATTACGAGAGACAGTGTGCTAGCCTGCCCCGCAACCAATGCGGTCACCGGACAGACTGTGGAATGCACCCGCTGCCCTTTATCACAAATTGCACGCTCTGTTGAGGCCGTCCAGCTGGATCCTTTGTCCGCTGCAGTGCAAGAATGTTTGCGGTCAAAGGGTAGCAGCACACAGTTCTCGGAGTCATGTCGCACAGCCGACGCTCCATTAGACTACACGCAAAAGCCCCATCTTTGAGGGCTGATAATCCCCTGACAAAAGCCACGCAGACGTCCTATTGTACCACACTTGATTCACTGATACAAATAGTGCACTCTTATTGATTTATTTTTCAGGTTTATTGTTCTCTGAATGTGTAGAGAGCTTTTGAAATGGCACTGTGCCGACCATGGGCACTAAAATAATCACGCTGTCAAGGGGTTAATGGTGATCAAATATATTCATGGAATTTCTGCGTCAAAATGAGTCAACGACAATAAATTTACAATATGCATCAGTTTCTGTTGTCTCTTGTCCCGGTATTCCTCCGCCAATTTTCCTCCTGAAATCAATTTGCTTTTTTTTTGTCCTGGATTCTGCTGTAGGAAGACATCATGAGAATTCTAGGCTCGGCTGGTCCCCTGACTGTACTGGCACCCAGCAACCAGGCATTTCGTTATATTAGCTACCAGCAGGTAAACTGCACCCACAACCCGGTCCGACCAAATTGTCTTTGCCATTTTTTTTCAACATTTATTTTTGTGTAAATCATTTCATATTCGTTATCTATTTTCTCAAATATTTAGAGATCTTAGCTGGACCTTTCTTTTCAGTCACTAAAAAAAAGTCCTGCTTGGATCGAACGTTGGTCCCTCTAAATTCTCTATGAGATTTGTTTGTCATTTAGGTCGGTAAGCAACATTTCATTTTATTGTTTTGAAGCACCTACACAACATTGGTCGAGGTCAAAGAATAGCATCCATACATTGTCTGATCTAACATATGCATGAAATAGCACACCTGTGAAAATTTCAGCTCAATCCGCCAATCGAGTCTCGAGAAAATTGTGAAAACCGCTTAATTTGTTTGACGAAAATGCAGCATTAAACGCCGTACTGTTCCGAGTTTAGATCTCAGTGAGACGTAAACGATTTCTTTTACTCTTTCCTCCTAAAATACAACATTTTAGGCAGAAATATTTCAGTACGAGGTTTCTACTATAACCATCTTCAAACGGTATAAGTTTCATGTAAATCTGTGATCATTTCTGTTTTTCGATCTTACCAATGTTGTGTAGGGGCTTTAAGTCCTTATTACTTCATTCATATATTTTTTTTTGGGGGGGGGGGTCGTGTTGGGATAGATTGAGGAATGGCAGAGGAGCAACCAGATGGACAGAATCCTCAGGAATCACGTGGTTGGCTGTACTTCCTTCTTGACCGCTCACCTCAGCAACGCTACGTCACTGGTCACCCTGTCAGGCCAGACGATCCAGATTACCCGTTCATCGGTAAGTCCCGAGTCGTCTTCTTCCTCGGGGCCTGGGGAGCCTGGTATTGGAACAGTCAACTTATGACTCGTGGCTGGGGGACATCGTTCATACTCACTGCATTGATTCCCTGCTCAGTGGAGTTTGAGGATCGGGTTTGGGTTTGGGTTTGGGTTTGGGGATTGGGTTTGGGTTTGGGTTTGGGTTTGGGTTTGGGTTTGGTTTGGGTTTGGGTTTGGGTTAGGGTAAGGGTTTGGTTTAGGTTTGGGTGTGGGTTTTGGTTTTGGTTTTGGTTTTGGTTTGGGTTTGGGTTTGGGTTTGGGTTAGGGTTAGGGTTAGGGTTTGGTTTAGGTTTGGGGTTTGGGTGTGGGGTTCGGTTTGGGTTTGGGTTTGGGTTTTGGTATGGGTTTGGGTTTGGGTTTGGGTTTGGGTTTGGGAATGGGTTTAGGTTTTGGGTTTGGGTTTAGGTTTGGGTTTGGGTGTGGGTTTGGGTTGGGTTTGGGTCTGGGTTTGGGTTTGGGTTTGGGTGTGTGTGTGTGTGTGGGTTTGGGTGTGGGTTCGGGTTTGGGTTTTGGTGTGGGTTTGGATTTGTGTTTGGATTTGTGTTTGGATTTGGGTTTTGGTGTGCATTTGGGTGTACATTTGGGTGTGCATTTGGGTGTGCATTTGGGTTTACATGTAGGTTTAGGTTAAGGTTTGGCTGTGGATTTGGGTGCAGGTTTAGGTTAAGGTTTGAGTTTGATTTGTTTTAGGGTTGTGTTTGGTTTGGGGTTCTTTTGGGGTTTGGTTTGGGTGTGTCCGGGTATTGGTGGTGCGTGCGGGCTTGGGGGTTATTTTTGGGGTTGTGGGGTTCGAGTTTGGGGTTTGGAGGTTTAGTTTTTCCTTCCCCGCTTGACTCTCCTTGCAGACACAGGGACTCCTGGTGGACCAAGTGGCCCACCTGACCAATGTCGACTTGGTGATGAGCAACGGCATCGTGCACACCATTGACCGTCTACTGGTCCCGCCCATGCTGGACCCAAGGCCAAATTACCTGGAGGTGAGACGCTCCGACCCTCACTCCATTCCCTTCCCCCGGTTGTATCCTTGTTGATACCGCTCCCTCCCTTGAACCCCCCATCCTCCTCAACATTGGTTGCTGTTTGTTTAGTTTGTTTGTTTTCAGCAGGAAAGCTTGCAGAGCACTGAGCATGCAATGCAGTGCCAGACATATGGTAAGTCGAGCAAAGCCTCGATCGTCATGAGTCTTTCGCCCCGCCCCCCCCCAGCTACATGTGTGTTCCTTCCTTTGTCATTTCCCCAGAAGGAGTCCCTGCCCCTGGTGGCGCCCAACGCCACCTACAGCATCTTCCTGGAGCTGCTGGCTCGTGTCAACTTCCTGGCCTCTGCCCTGGTAACGGTGTCCCTGCCTGTCACCGTCTTCATGCCCACAAACCAAGCCTTCCAGGCCCTGGATGCGGGCAAGCTGGAGTATCTGCGCCGGCCGGACAACGGCGGACAACTGCGGGAGTACCTGGCCTACCACTTTGTGCCCCAAAGAAAGGTGAGCCCTAGCCACAGCTATAGCCAAAGCCAAATCCATAGCCACAGCCATAGCCAAAGCCACAGACATAGCCACAGGCACAGACATAGCCGTAGCCATAGCCACAGCCACAGTCACAGCCTTGGCCATATCCCCAGCTACAGCTGTAGCCATGGTCAAAATCATACCCATAACCACAGCTACAGCCATACCTATAACCACAGCCTTATCCATACCCATAGCCACCACAGCCATAGCCACAGCCAAAGTCACATCCACAGCCACAGCCATACCATAACCACAGCCTTATCCTTACCCATGCCCATACCAACTACAGCCATATCCACAGCCACAGCCACAGCCACAGCCATACCCATAACCACAGCCATATCTTTACCCATAGCCATAGCAACCACAGCCATAGACAAGCAAACTCATTCACTGTCAAGTTTTTCTCCACATTGCTAGTTGCTACCACCTAACGATAGTAATTAAAACCAGTAGAAACAAATCGATAAGAGTACACTAGTATGTGTGCAAGTGAGAACACAAACTGGCACGCCCACACCCATTTTTGTATCCTTGAGGACCCATGGCTTTGTTCTGTGTGAAAAACAATGTTTTAAAAATGTTCTCATTTCAGCCACATTCACTTTCCTGGGTAGAAATTTCGACCGTATGTCCCTTATATATAACAATTCAATTTGCGATAGATTCTTACCCATCACCAATTTCCCGTTTTTGAGTTATTTCCAAATATCAGTTTCGTGAAAACCTTGTGCAGACCTATACACCTTTACAATTTCCCTGTGGAGACCTATTCAACCTATTGTCTTACCGTAGGTCTCCACAAGGCACCAGATTTTCGCCCAATCGGACGTCTGTGTGACTCTTGTTATGCTTCATACAGTTTTGCGGTGGGCTGAAAGGAGTCTTTGTTTAAAACTTGAACAATAGTTCGGCTGCATAACAGCACCACCGGTGGTCCGAATTTGGAGGTCCCGGCGCGAAGTGGTTATCCCTCTGTACCCTTGCAAACCACAAAGGCCTGCAGCCTGTAAAGTCACACGGTGTGAAAGACAAAAGTGAGATTGGCGTAAAGCAAGACGAGACGAAGTAAGCAACTCCCTCGGTCGGTCGGCCCGGCCCTCCTCCTCCTTCTCTCTCCCCCCCCCCCAGATCAAGATGGCCCAACTGCTGGCCCAGCATGGATTCCAGGATCGGACACTGCAAGGCTCCAACCTCACCATTGAGTGTCGGCAAAACCAGGTTGGAAGAGAAGAAGTAGGGAAAAAGCCTACTTAACCCCCCCATCCCTACACACTGTTTGTAAAGGTCTTAAGAAACGCGTCCACACTAATCCAGCATATCCAGTGAAAGTTTCAGCTCAATCCGTCAACCGTGTCATGAGAAAATGGTGAAAAACCGGCTCAAACTTTGTCAGCTTCGAGGATCGTAAAATGCAGAATTTTCAATAGCGCCACCGTGTGTTTAAATGGGAAAATTGCCAGTAAATCTCAAAACAGTTGTCAGTAATTGTGAATGGATCATGTTGGATTTGTGCAAATGGTGTGTAGGGGCTTTAAGGCTGGTAAGCATGTTTTTTTTTCTCCAAAAGTCGTTTTAAAACGACCGTTGGAAATTCATACAAAATTCCACTTTTCATGAAAATGGCAGCATTCCAAGTGCTAAAAGTTCACAGCATGTCTGATGCTGGTATTTACTTCCACTTGAGTAAGTTACTTTAACCAAATTTGTCAGGTCAAAATTTGGATTTGTGCAAATGGTGTGTAGGGGCTTTATTCAGGGGCCTAGAATGTTGTAGCTCCTTCGGAATACTCCAGCAGTTAATTTTTTTTTTTAGGTTCAGCCTATTGTTTTTCAATGAGGTTTTGCCCTTGCTCAACGTGATAAACACTGAGTGCTCAGTGCTTCGCCTGGTGCCTGATATAAATATTTCAGGCAGCTCGGGCGGGATTCGAACCCGCGACTCCCGAATTCTAGTACGGACGTCTCAACCACTGGACCACCGAGCTGGTCGAGGTCGTGTGGTGGATTTGAATAATGTATAGCTGTGGGTACCGCGTTGCATCATAGATACAGTATATAACATGATGTTTTGCGTCGAGGGGAATGTAATTCAATGAGGTTTTGCCCTTGCTCGAGATGAATGCTCAGTGTTTATCACGTCGAGCAAGGGTAAAAGCCTCATTGAGTTACATCTTCCTCGACGCAAAACATCACTTTATATCTATGAGCCTATTGTTTGTGTTTATATGGGGCAAGCATTGTCCAATCTTGTCCAAGGGAATGAATGAGACAGAAAATAAGAAAAGCAAGCTGGGATATGAATTCAAGACCTATGCAGAGCTCTGGTTAAATGGACCAGTGTTCTTCCAATGGAGCTCTCAGCCTTAGGGCCTTCCCAAATAGTCAGTTACATGTAAGGTCCTGCTAGGATTGAAACGTCAGGCCCTCCTCATTTTTGCTATTCACTTTTTGGTCATTTTAATAAGTAAGCCTCACTCTCTTCCCCCTTCCTTCGTGTACATGTATCTGTTTTGTCCTTGTCACCCTGCCGTTGAGAAAGGTCCTGCTAGGATCGAAACATCAGGCCTACTAAATTCTGAGAATTGCATTTTGGTAATTTGAGTCAGTAAGCAGTTTGCAACATTTTTGTATATCACTTTAAGAAATGGAAATGGATAGAAATGGATAGAAATTTGGACTGTATGTCCCTTTTATATAAAACACTTCAATTTGCGGCGGATTCTTGCCCGTCACCAATTTCCCCTGGTTGAGTTCTTTCCGAATACCAGTTTCGTGAAATCCTTGCAGAGACCTATACACCTTTAGAATGTTCCTGTGGAGACCTACATGTATTCAACCTATTGTCCAATCCAACTGTAGGTCTTCACAAGGTACAAGATTCCTGACCACACACATACACACACACACACACACACAGTAAGCAGTTTGCAACATTTTTGTATATCATTTTAATAAGTACATGTAAGTAGTTTGCAACATTTGGGCATTTTACTGTAACCTGAGAAATAGCGATTCTCTCACTTAAGTTTTCAGTTCTCAAGTCTGAGTTCCGACTTTTGATTGCGGATTATTTTCAGGGTTTCATAATCAATCGCAACAGCAGGATCGTCGATACGGAGAGGTCGTATCATGACGGCGTCTTCTACGGATTGGACAATGTCTTGGAGCCGCCCAGCATAGGTGGGCGATGCGACTTAATGCGCAACAGGACCTTCTCGGTGAGCCAACTCTTGATTCCTCCCCTTTCATTGTCGGAGTTTTTTTCGGGAAGCATTGACAAGCATCGGACATTTGCTCGTTGTCAATCAAAGCCACACCTTCTTTCCTTCGCTAAAGTTGCGTGGATTTTTATCATTTTTTTTGTTTTTCTCCACTTTTCTGCTAATACTAATAGGGAGGGTTTTTTGGTGCTAATGCATAGTGTCTATTAATATATTAAGCACGACTTGTGGTGTGTAAATCCGGCACCGATGAAAAAAAAGAAAATGACCAAATGTAAATTGTGAAAATCATCCCATCTTTTTATAATGAGGTATTGTTACCGCTTTTCTGTCTTTAATGTGGAAATTCTGTGAAAAGGTATCTGTTACATTTTCTTTGTCCATATAGTGTATTGTTTTTGTCATCCAATAAGTTTGGAGAGCCACCCGACAGAAATTACAGTAGTTTCTTTTTGGCAATCCTAACTAATCCTGGCTAATCCTGGCTAATTGTAGCTGTTTTCTAAATTTTTAAGTGTTAATTTTTTAGTGTTTATTATTTTTTGTACCCCTTTTTTGTTATTTGAGTGTGCTATGATGTGTATACATGTATCCCGAAAAATGAAATTAATATAATTATAAATATACAAAGTAGCACTGGGTGGCCTCAAACACAAAACTAACATCCTGCCAACAGTTTGTTTGTTCCAAGTTGAGCTCGACCTTTGCCCTATAATGCTATGACTCGCCCCCTTTCCTCCAGTTACACCCACAGCTGGCCAATCAGGACTCGTTGTCACCTGCCAGTCAAGAGTGGTGCCAAAAATCCCGAGGGCCACCTGAACAGTCCAGTCTAGGCTGGTGTGAATAAGCGTCAGACTCATTCCATCCATCGTCTTACCAACAAACAAACAAAAACAAAAAAACATTTTCAGTGATATTGAATTTTCTTTGCAACCACAGACTGACTGTCACCACTGTGATCGACCCGTTCCCTGCCCACCGGGTACAACCCCTGACGTGAGTATCATAAACCAAATCCTCGAAGGACTTTGTGAAAAATAGCAAGGAATTTTTTTTTAGCTGGACTTGAACCCGAGGTCGAGTTCGGGCGCGCTCGGCTGTTTGTGCAAAAGTCTGGCGGAGAGGTGGTGCGTGATGATCCTGTTCCCGAGTGCAGCGTTTTTGGGGTCGTGTTCGTGCGGTTCGAGCGCAAGAACAAGGTTCGCGTGTGAAGAAACGACCGCCTAAACTCGTCTCATGAGACCACTAGCTTAAACATAACAGTGCTCTTGCCATTTGAGCTGTCTGGCCCTCTCAGGTAGCGGCCTTCCCAAAATGGTCAACTATCTTTGGCATCGTGGGCACCAGTCAGAAACAATTCAACCATGCATTGCCGTATAGCTCCGGGGGTCACAGCCGCCGGTTTTCATCCAGTGGTAAACCCGGCGACAGCAGTTTAGGAATCAAATAAAAGTGGATGCAGCTTTTTCAGTTCGATTTCCTTTCTTGTATCCAGGGTTATGACTGATTGTTGAATGAGCGTGCAGTGATGGTTACGGTATTCATGAAACGGGGAAACCATTCTTTTTGACCCTTATTGCTTCATCATTTTGTGTGGATTTGCCCCCCCCCCCTTTTATTTCTTCAATAGGGTGACAATATCCAGGCTTGTTATATCGAGGTAGGGTGGTACGACTTCAGGCCTGGCTGTCTGCGACACTGTGTACAACAGGAGAGGGAGCCAAACTGCTGTAGCCTACACTACGGCCCAGACTGTAGAGGTATGAAAACAATACGGTGCTCCCCCCCCCAAAAAAAAAAAAAGAAGTCTCAAACATCATAGCAGGACGTTATTCAAGGTAGAGCCTAAAGGCGGCCAAGTAGAATGCCGTGCGTCAAATGTGTTCATGGCTCCTTAGCATAAATTAACTTTGGGAGCCAGTCACCTCCCGCAGTCGGGAGATTAACTCATGAATATTCAGTTGTGACGCACGGCATTCTACTTGGCCCCCTTTCGGGTCTACCGTTATTCAAAGGCTGATTGGCAAGGACAAAAACAGATTAAAAAGAATTGAAATGGTATAAAATGGGACAGTAATTCAATGAGGGTTTGCCACGCTCAATTTAAGGCCAAGTAAAACAAAAAAATAGTTTCTCATCCTAACTTTTTGAAAAAAAAAAAAGAGGATGAGGGCATTTATTTTTCCTTCTTTTTTGCCTTTTCCAAAACAATTCCCCCCCCCCCCGTTATGACGGGTAGTTTAATTTCCATTCGTTTTTAAGTAAGGTACGATATGTAGGCTGTGCATGTGCAAGGGTTTCAATAGCAGGAAATAGTCAAAATCGATTGAAATTTTTGGCTTTTTATCGTTTCATAAAAGAAACAAACTCTTTTTGATGCAGTGGCAAAAATGATATGAGACGGGACGAGAAGCTATTTTTTCATTTTATGAATTTTTTATTGATTTTTTATTTTTACTTGGCCTTATATGCATTAAATGCTGAGCACTTTGTCCGATTGCCTGCTAAAAAAAATACAGGCTGGCTGTATTTATTTTTTCAACTGGATCTCGGGACGCAGAGACTTAAACTGAGTTGTGGGTTTCTTTCTTAAACTGTGAACTTTTATTTGTCCCTTTTCGCCTTTGATCTCCAAACCTGCTCCCGTCCCTATTTGATCCACCCCACCCTTTTGTTTGTTGTCCCTTTGATCTCCCCTCCCTGGGCGTGTACATCTGCTTCCCACTCCCTCCCCCTTTTGTCCTTCCTCTCTGTCATGCGTGTCAGGGCTTTCCTTCCCCTGACTGTCTGTGTACGTCCTAGTCACTTCGCCTTTGAGAAAGGTCCCGCTAGGATCGAAACGTCATCAGGCCCTCTAACTTTTGAGATTGATTTTCTTTTTCTTTTTTAAAAATAATACTGACAGTGTGTCCCGGCGGCAAGCGTAACCCTTGCAGCTGGCATGGCTCGTGTGATGAAGGCAGTGCAGGCAAGGGAACGTGCCGATGCGAGGAAGGATTCATGGGAGCAGCCTGTGAGCTCTGCCAGCGGGGACGGTACGGGCCAAACTGCGCAGGTGAGACCGTGTCTGGAGATGCCTGCCAGCCCGCATTTGTTTGTCGGTTTAGGTCAGTGTTGTAGGTCTTGAGACCAGGGGTGGATTTCACAAAGCCTTACGATGCACCGTAACTCAACTTACGATGGATAACCCATCGTAAACTCCATTAGGTCATTATGGTTTGTGTGTACTTCCCATTGCCTTGCAATTGATCGTAAGTTATGATGAGTTTGGTGAAATCGACCCCTGGTCTTGGTCTCGGTCTCATCAAAGTCTCGGCCTTGGGAGGCTGGTCTCGGTCTCGAAAGCTCAGCCACAGTTTTTTTTGTGTATTAAGTTTAAAAAAAGGAAACACTGTTTATTTGTTTTCCTTTGCCAGAGTGCCAGTGCAGCGCCCACGGGCAGTGCGACGACGGGCTGTCGGGAACCGGCAGCTGTTTCTGCGACACCGACTACACGGATGCCAGCTGCGAAACACGGCTCACGGCCACGCCCTTCTGCAGTCCCCGTTGCCACATCAACGCCGTGTGTCGCCTCGGCAACCTGTGCGAATGCCGCCCAGAATACTATGGTGATGGATACTCTTGCACCGGTACAGTACCTATGAGACTATATAAAGTATCTTTCCTTTTCAAACAAACAAAGGAAAAAACAACTGACTGGGAACTTTTGAACAAATTGAAAAATTGGCGGAGAAAACTTTGACTGGCCCCAGGGCCCAATGTCATAGAGCCGCTTAAGCGTGGAAATCTGCTAAGCAGAAAAAGGTCTCCCTTGTGTATTAAGCAGGATTACAAACTGCCCTGCGATGTGATGTCCATTGCTTCCGGCTTGTATTCCACTCTTCTTTACTTAGAGTGAAACAAAAATGTGAAGTTTGGGTAGGCTAGGGGATCCTTTGGCTCATGACTTTTTGCACTTGAGCACATTTTGGCGCTTAAGCGGCTCTATGAAATTAGCCCCTGAGATTGTGGACCTTGAAATCTAAAGCCTTGTTCCCACTGGACTTTATTATGGGCGGCTTGAACTTCTGTAGAACAACAAAATTGAAATCCAATTGGATTGCAAGGTAAACTGACGTCCTCTTTAAAGGCCCTATAAAACATTGGTAAAAAGGTCAAAATATTGCCACAGTTTGTGGGTTAAACCATTAAACATTCCAAAAAAGAAATCCTCCGAAGGTTTTAGCTCAAATTGTAACCTGGAAAAGTAGAAAAAGGCAAAAAACTGTCACGGTTTTCGCACCGTTCCGTAGTGTAAGAAATAGTTTATTACTTGCGAGTAATAAAGTTACTTGTCGGTGTTTGAGTGAAGATTTTTCGAGAAATACAGTATCCGAGACCGTACTATTTCAACATGATGATTCTGTCATGACCATCTACAAACTGTGTAAAAAATTAGAAGGAAATCTGTGGACATCGATGTTTTCCGATCTTCCCAATGTTGTACTGGGCCTTTAAGTTACTGCGCCTTGGATGTAGAACTAAACAGGCTGAAATTCATGGTGGAGACTTTCCAGTTGGCCACGGTAACTTCACCGCAGCTAAAAAAACATGTGACATTTGACTAGCCATTCGCGGTGACTAAGCACGCCGCCAGTGCATAAAGAGATGTTTAAGTGGCAACTGAAAGTAGACTTGCTGTCTGTAACGTCAACGTGAGGTTACCGCGCGGTCGCTGAAGAAGCACGTCCAACGGTCCGAGACTAGCGCTGGCGTCGTATGTTCCTCCTCTCCCACAGTCATCAACCAGTGCAACATCAACAACGGAGACTGCAACATGTTTGCCAACTGCAAGCAGACGGGCACCCAGGTCACCTGCCACTGCCTCAACAACTACGAGGGCGACGGCTACGTCTGCCAGCCGATCGACCCCTGCATGACCAACAACGGTGGTTGCCATAGCAACGCATACTGCAGACTTACGGGTCCGGTGAGTCAAAGTTCACTTCAATTTTTTATTTTTTTTTTACGCTTTTATTTGTTTTAATGTACTGTTCCGTGGTTTGAAACAGTCCCGTCGTGCTCTACCAACCCACTAGATTATGAAAAGAAAGCTTTCCCGAAGGGTGGGGGCGCCGCAACTCGGCCTATGATGCGTACCCGGTAACCCATAGTAGTTGCAAATGGGTTCAGCGCTCGTCGCCTTACGATTGGCTGTCAGTTGTGGCGAGTTTTGGCGGAATGGACCACAGGATCCCACTCCACCAAGAGCCGGCAAAGCTCCAGAGTTTGTTCAATGAAAGACGGTCGATAGCGGGAGCCAGACAGGGAGTAAAGAGCGCCGTCGTGCATACGTATATAGGGAAACCACGTAGGTGTGTGTTAGCATCCCTACGCGGCATTATAGAACCACGGGAGAAATTGAATACTTCGTCCCGTCACACAAAGGCAAGCATACGGCTGTGCTATTTACTCCCGGTCATAGTTTGATGCTAGTCCTCTCTTCCCTGGCATGACAGTATCCTGACGTGGCTTCTAATAGACGCTGACTGTCTATAGGTGATATATGTCTATGGTTTACCTTCATTACAATCTATTCATGACTGTCTATTTTATCATATGAGTGGCATGGCATGGGGATCTAAATCGTAAATTTCATTTTGACGATCTTCACTACAATTCAAGTCATGTAGCCCTTCCCTAAGCTTTCCTAGCAACAAACACTCAATTCCACAGTGGCTGCGCTAGTTGGATACACTTCAATGTTTCCGATAAGCGCCTGTGGCATTGTGGAATCGAATGACCTGCACTTTTTCTCTCACTTTGGTTGTGTGGAGCAGAATTCCCGATCCTGCACCTGCAACCCCCCTTTTCGGGGAAATGGAGTCTTCTGTGAGGCACCAGACCCTTCAGCCGGTTTGAGCTGTGCCATTGATAACGGGGGGTGTGATGAGAACGCCCTCTGCTTTCATGGCACCTCCAGTACAGGTGAGCGTAGTGCCTCCCCTTAAAAACAAACGAAGTATGAATGCCTTGGTTCTATGGGAGACGAGCTTTACAGGTTTCACCGCTCAAAAGTGAAGTGGAATATTGGACTGATGTCTTAGTCCAGCACTGTTGTGTGTGGTAGTATGATCAGCATCAAAAACCGCAATCAGAATCAAGGTCAGAATGATGATTGGCATCAGGATCAGAAACAGGGTCAGGATCAGAATCAGAATCTGGGTCAAAATTAGAGACAAAATAATGATCGGAATCAGAGACAGTCTTTGAATTGGTATAAGAATCAGAATCTGGGTCAAAATTAGAGACGGAATAATGATCAGAATCAGAATCAGGGTTCGAATTAGTATTAGAATCAGAATGAGGTCAAAATTAGAATCAGAAAAAGGATCAGAATCAGGACAAGAATCAGTATCAGAATCAGAAACGTAATACCAACATCAACATTCATTTTGAAATCATTTGCATTTTGGGTTTTGATTATAGGAGTAATACGTTTGTGGTCACTATGTAAATTCTCTCTTGTGTGTATGTGTGGTTCTGAAAAGAACCGGAGGAACTTGACATTTCGAACAGTGTACTCTGTTGTTCTCCTACTGTTCGAAATGTCGAGTTCCTCCGCTTCTCCTCAGAACCACCACGCATGCTCACAATTAAAGAGAACTGTGCATGGTGTCACTGCAAACCTATTTACTCCTGCTATTCCCACCATGAAAACCTTCAAATCTCATTTGAATCTATCACTAGTAATAGAGAACTTTGCATGGTGTCACTGCAAACCTATGACTCCTGCTATTCCCACCATGAAAACCTTCAAATCTCATTTGAATCTATCACTAGTAATAGAGAACTTTGCATGGTGTCACCGCAAACCTATGACTCCTGCTATTCCCACCATGAAAACCTTCAAATCTCATTTGAATCTATCACTAGTAATAGAGAACTTTGCATGATGTCACCGCAAACCTATTACTCCTGCTATTCCCACCATGAAAACCTTCAAATCTCATTTGAATCTATCACTAGTAATAGAGAACTTTGCATGATGTCACCGCAAACCTATTTACTCCTGCTATTCCCACCATGAAAACCTTCAAATCAATCTCATTTGAATCTATCATTAGTAATAGAGAACTTTACATGGTTTCACCGCAAACCTATTTACTCCTGCTATTCCCACCATGAAAACCTTCAAATCAATCTCATTTGAATCTATCACTAGTAATAGAGAACTTTGCATGGTGTCACCGCAAACCTATTACTCCTGCTATTCCCACCATGAAAACCTTCAAATCAATCTCATTTGAATCTATCATTAGTAATAGAGAACTTTACATGGTTTCACCGCAAACCTATTTACTCCTGCTATTCCCACCATGAAAACCTTCAAATCAATCTCATTTGAATCTATCGCTAGTAATAGAGAACTTTACATGATGTCACCGCAAACCTATTTACTCCTGCTATTCCCACCATGAAAACCTTCAAATCTCATTTGAATCTATCACTAGTAATAGAGAACTTTGCATGGTGTCACCGCAAACCTATTACTCCTGCTATTCCCACCATGAAAACCTTCAAATCTCATTTGAATCTATCACTAGTAATAGAGAACTTTGCATGGTGTCACCGCAAACCTATTACTCCTGCTATTCCCACCATGAAAACCTTCAAATCTCATTTGAATCTATCACTAGTAATAGAGAACTGTGCATGGTGTCACCGCAAACCTATTTACTCCTGCTATTCCCACCATGAAAACCTTCAAATCAATCTCATTTGAATCTATCATTAGTAATAGAGAACTTTACATGGTTTCACCGCAAACCTATTTACTCCTGCTATTCCCACCATGAAAACCTTCAAATCAATCTCATTTGAATCTATCGCTAGTAATAGAGAACTTTACATGATGTCACCGCAAACCTATTTACTCCTGCTATTCCCACCATGAAAACCTTCAAATCTCATTTGAATCTATCACTAGTAATAGAGAACTTTGCATGGTGTCACCGCAAACCTATTACTCCTGCTATTCCCACCATGAAAACCTTCAAATCTCATTTGAATCTATCACTAGTAATAGAGAACTTTGCATGGTGTCACCGCAAACCTATTACTCCTGCTATTCCCACCATGAAAACCTTCAAATCTCATTTGAATCTATCACTAGTAATAGAGAACTGTGCATGGTGTCACCGCAAACCTATTTACTCCTGCTATTCCCACCATGAAAACCTTTCAAATCTCATTTGAATCTATCACTAGTAAAAGAGAACTTTGCATGGTGTCACCGCAAACCTACGGCATTTTTGACGTGCTTCAGGAAAAGGTGATATAATTTGCGCTATGCATTTACACGCAATGGCCCACTCAATGTTGAGAGGTTGGAATTTTCCATAATTTTAATTTTTCTGAAATCATTTCATCAATGCTTATACTTTCAGGTTTTACACACAAAAATGAATGTGAATATGATATACACTGTAGTGACATGTTGGTTACTATTGTGCTATTTACATGCCTACACCTCACAATTTTTTGGTGTCCAATTTTTCAAAGCCTGTTTTCTTGCCTTTTGCAATTTTAACTCCATGGACCTAATTGACATAACTACAGAAAGGAAGGGGTATGGAGCTCTGCTATACACCAAAAGATAGCTTACAATAAGGGCTTTCCAGTCATGTTTATAATTGATTTTTATTTTTTGGCAACTTCTATCACCTTGGAGAATTTGAGCCACTACTAAAAGTAGCACAGAAGAGAAAGTTGCGATGGTTTGGACATGTAAGCAGAAGACCTGGAACATTGGCGCATGATGTCATGCATGGAATGGTTAATGGAAGTAGGAGAAGAGGCAGACCTAGAGCGAACTGGAGTGGAGATGTTGGAAAATGGACTGCACAAACAGTGGTGGAATGCATGAGGGCAGCTCAAGATAGAAAGAATTGGAGGAAGACACTCAACACTGTGCCCCAACGGCTTTTAGCTACGGGAGTGACCTGACCCTGATCACCTTTCCCTGGAGCGGGTCACGTTTACTGCCGCTATTCTCGCCGTGAAAACCTTTCAAAATCTCATTTTGTTTTGGATTGCAGTCGGTCCATCCAGCAGCCGATCCCCCAGCCGAAGGAGCACGAGCAGACGGCCCGGGGTGTACCCTACCGGGCCCACCGGTACCTCGCAGCGTCCCGGGGCCAGCAGGGCCGTGCGCTGCCAGTGCAAGCCCGGTTACGTGGGCACCGGCTTCCAGTGCAACGGCAACGCCATGGAGACACTGGCCAGCATCAGGAACCTCTCCACATACCATCTGGTGGGTTGGGCGGCCGCACAGTGCATGTCAAACAGTGTATTGAAGTTAACGGATAGAAATGGAAATGTCCAAATTCAGTGGGCCTGACGTTTCGATCCTAGCAGGACCTTTCTCAAAGGCAGACCTTTCTCACTCTGCCTTTGGGAAAGGTCCTGCTAGGATCGAAACGTCAGGCCCACTAAATTTTGAGATTTGCATTTTGGTAATTTGAGTCAGTAAGCAGTTTGCAACATTTTTGTATATCACTTTAAGAAATGGATATGGATAGAAATGGATAGAAATTTGGACTGTATGTCCCTTTAATATAAAACACTTCAATTTGCGGCGGATTCTTGCCCGTCACCAATTTCCCCTGGTTGAGTTCTTTCCAAATACCAGTTTCGTGAAATCCTTGCGGAGACCTATACACCTTTAGAATGTTCCTGTGGAGACCTTTACAACCTACAAGTCCAACTGTAGGTCTTCACAAGGTACAAGATTCCTGACCACACACACACACACACACACACACACACACAAAGAATTTCACTTCAGAGAGAAGATACTCTTTGAAGTACGGTAAATACAAAAAAACTGTTGCAAACTGCTCACTGACTAAAATGACCTGCAATACATAAATCGCCAAAGTTAGAGGGCGATATACAAAAATGTTGCAAACTGCTTACTGACTAAAATTACCAAAATGTAAATCTTAAAATTTAGTGGGCCTGACGTTTCGATCCTAGCAGGACCTTTCTCAAAGGCAGAGTGACAAGGACAAAACAGATACATGTACATGGAGGAAGGGGGGGGGAGAGTGAATAGGACATGGGTGAGAAACAAAGGACAAAGAGTGAAGCTGGTAGGGAGAGATCAAAGGGAAGGGCAAGCGGTGGGGTAGGGATTAGTGAGAGGAGGGGGAAAGATCAAAGAGAAGGGCAAGGAGTAGGGTAGGGATTAGTGACAAGAGGGGGAAAGATCAAAGAGAGAAGTGTGAAGGACTGAACACAAAAGAAGGATTATCAGAAAGCTGCATGGTGTTAGTCATTACCCTCCTGGATGTTGAGACCATGTGGTTGAATAGTCCGAAGGCGCTTCATCCACATTTTTCACAAAGTTAGAGGGCCTGCACGTTTCGATCCTATAGCCTTTCTCAAAGGCCAAGTATATTCCCTTCATCGTCGGGGAGACGTCAGACGATGCCAGGAGCGAGGTCTTCCCCTCATCCCCCATCCCCCCCAAAAATCCCCACCCTCTTTGGATGAGACAGTTCCGCTGGGCTTACTTTCCTAACAAATTGCGTACCCTCTCGCGGAGCCGGCCCATTGATGCGTCAGGAAAGCGTGTCAGTGAAAAGTTAGGAATTGGGTTTGGAAAGATAGGAACGAGTCGTTAGACTCGCACAAGTCTATGGTGCTCTCACCCTTCTGCGGATCGGACAGTTGAGTTTTATAAAGCCTTCTTATTCCAGACTTTGAATGTTGTCCTGCAACCATGACCGGTCATCCCGTTCTTTTCCTCTCCCCTTATCCTCCCTTGCAGGCCCTGATGAGATACGCCAAACAGTACCCCAAGGGACTGCAGCTGGTCCAAGCCCTGGCAAGTGAGCAGTCCTCACTGACCCTCTTCGTTCCCGTCAACTCGGACATCCTGTCCAATACGGTACGTGAAAACCCCCATCCGCGCTGCCCTGCCTCTCCCCTGCGGCGCTCAATTGCGCCACCAATGTTTACATGACGTCACGCGACTCATAGCGGGGTGGGTTTTTTTTTTTTTGCATCTCGTTTCTGGTGCAGAACAGGAGTGGAAATGAGCAAAGTAGATGTATCATATCGTCCACATTCTTCTTTGTACGTTTCCATCGTTGCTCTGTGCCGAATGAGATGAAAAAGAAAATACCGGCTATGAGTCACGTGATGGCATGTACACAGTGGTCTAGCAGTCGGTCCATTGGAAGCCAAACCTGGACCCCTTGCAGCCAGTGAATGCCGCACTGCCCTGTGCGCAAGTCGACCTGCCGCGGGCGGTGCTGATTTGTAGCCATTCTTCAGTATCTCCTTGTCCCCACCGAGTCCGTGGTCCTCCTTTGTGCCTTCAATCATCCCCCTCAATTACTAATATGTGACCTGCTCCGTGAAAATGAGTCAGATGTAGCAAAAATATAAAATTGAGATATCTACATGTATACATGTAGCTGGATAGACTTTATCAACAGCTTCGTTTAGGTATTTGTTAGATATGCATAGCATTATGCACTCCAGAGATATGGCAGTTTGAACAATTCCTGTTTTTCATTTTTATTGTCGGACATCCTAAGAAGTTTCTTTTGTCAATGCACGTAGCATTTTCCTGATACTAATTGTTTCTTCTCGTGAACGATTATGAAAGTTAAGAACCTAAAGAATTCAGAAATGGAAAAAAAAAATGGTGAAAAGTGAAAAAAAAAATCAGCATTGAATCGTCCGTAGCGCATTATCATGCCGAGCGACATCTGACTCATTTTAACAGAGCGGGTCACATATCTCTAACGAGATTTGTCTCTCAATTAGAAAAGCATTTTTTTTAATCCAAAGTTAGAGGGCCTGATGTTTTGATCCTAGCAGGACCTTTCTCAAAGGCAAAGGCTTTTTTTTTTTAAATCAGATTTTTACACGAACACTTTTACAGTGTGAGCAACCTTGATACTGAAGGTGAACTGTAGGTGCACCCAAGACTTCCGGAAATTTTTCGAATTTCCGGAAATGGTGTGATTTTTTTTAATTTAATTTTTTTTTTTTTTTATCTCAAACTGCTAAATTTTATCTGCTAAAATCCTAAATACTGAAGGGTGCCTGCTCAGAATCTCGCAGTCGCATCTCTCGGTCGCGTAAGCGCTCACTCGCAGTCGCACAATTTATCGGCCTCCGTTGATTTTTTTAGGGAAAATGACTTTGTAGGTGACTTACATCCCTGGCTGGCACCAAGTACGCGGTGGTTGTCAATCACTTGAAATGGTCAATCCCTAGTGTGTGAGTTTGTTTTCCTTTTTTTTTTCCCCTCCTCTCTCTGTAGACGTTTACGACCAAGTTGATAGGCAGCCATGTGGTCACTGGCCATGCCTACAGCAAGATGCAGCTGGAACAGGGGCTGATACTGCAGTCTTGGGCCAAGGTCAGACTCATCGTCGAGATGTCCAGCGATAAGGTCAGTGCCAACTTTGGGAGCGCAATAGCGGGCCGACGAAGACAAAGGATTTTTTTTAAAAATTGGCAAAGAAGACTTTTGACTGGACCGGAACTTCAGCCCGAGACCTCTGGACTAACGTACCAGTGCTCTTCCATCTTCTTAATGGTTGAGTTGCTTCTGACTGGCAAAGACTAGTTGACTATTTGGGCTGGATAGCTCAGATAGTAAGAGCACTGGTACGTTAGTCCAGAGGTCTTGGGTTCAAGTCCCGGTCCAGTCAAAGTTTATTTTTTGCCAATTTTTGAAATTGTTCAAAAGTTCCCAGTCAATTTTTCCTTGTTTTGTTGGAAAGACAAAGGAAAACGGACTTTGAGATTTGTTTGAGGTCTATTAAGAAAAATAGCAACGAAAATTTGACGTGGGGGGGGGTGGGGTTGAACCCGAGACCTCTGGTGATAACACGCCAGTGCTTTTACCACCTGAGCTATCCAGCACATAGATGGCAGCCTTAGCCACTTTGCGCCTATGACCGCCATAAAATGGCCCCTTTCACTTCCCGGTGTGCAATGCCATTGAGAAATCAATCTTTTTCACAGTCAACCTCTCCAGGAGTGTAGTAAGCAGCAAGCATTTGGGGATTTTTTTTTTTTTTTGCCACATTGCAGTCGCAGATTCTGATCAACGGCGTCCCCGTACGAGTGTTCGACATCCCCATCACCAACGGCGTGCTGCATATCATCACCCGTCCAGTCGACCTGAAGTACATGAGAGATCGCCACGAACCGGTAAGGTTTCAAAGTCAGATTACAGATTCAGCACAGATTTCAAAAACGGGTCACGGATGGAAATGGCCGGATGTTTCCAATCCTAGCAGGACCTTTCTCAAAGTCAGTATCTGTGTGAAATCATACAAAACTCCATGTGAGCGGCTTCTGACTCTTGCCCTTTGCACTTCAAACCTCTCTCTCTCTCTCTTTCTCTCTCACTCTCCCTCTCTCTCTCTTTCTCTCTCTCTCTCTCTCTTTCTCTCTCCCTCTCCCTCCTTCTCTCTCTCACTCTCTCACTCTCTCACTCTCTCCCTCTCTCTCCCTCACTCTCTCTCTCACTCTCTCCATCTCTCTCCCCCTCCCTCTCTATCTCTCCCTCTCTCTCCCTCCCTCTCTCCCTCTCTCTCTCCCTCGCTCTCTCCCTCTCTCTCTCCACCACACCCCCTCTCTCTCTCTCTCTCTCTCTCTCTCTCTCTCACTCTCTCTCCCTCCCTTTCTCTCCCTCTCCCTCTCTCTCCCTTTCCTGCCTGACAGGACTCCAAGGCTGATGAGGTGTCGGTCAGTAAGCTCTTTGCCGGCGTCCTGGTCACCATCTTTGCAGTCATCCTCCTGGTCGTTGTGGGAGTGGGCCTCTTCATCAAGTTCAGATTCAGGAGAAAGCCGCCCGGTGCCCGAAGCATCGTCTCACACTACAGTGTGGTAAGTCCGGTGGCGGGGAACCGGTGAGAGTTTGCCCTACTGGACTGTACATGTATGTATGCTCGGTGCTTCATTGCCGGGTTGATTAGTGGAGGTGAGAATGTAATTCAATGAAGGTTTGCCCTACCCGATGTGCTGTGAGCGCTGTATCCTCAGTGCTTAGTGCTTATGTGCACAGTGCTACAGTGCCGAGCACACATGCCAGTCTAGGGCAAACCCTCATGGGATTACATTCTCACCGATTCAAATCAGCAGGCAGTTGGGCAAAGCACTGAGCACATACAGTGCTGACTACGCATCGGGGTAGGGCAAACCCCCATTGAATGACATTATCACCCACGCAAGTCACCAGGCAATCAGGCAAAGCACTAAGCATACAGTGCTGACTAAGCATCGGGGTAGGGCAAACCCCCATTGAATGACATTCTCACCCACACAAGTCACCAGGCAATCAGGCAAAGCACTGAGCACACAGTGCTGACTACGCATCGGGGTAGGGCAAACCCCCATTGAATGGCATTCTCACCCACACAAGTCACCAGGCAATCAGACAAAGCACTGAGCACACAGTGCTGACTACACATCGGGGTAGGGCAATCCCCCATTGAATGACATTCTCACCCACACAAGTCACCAGCCAATCGGGCAAAGCACTGAGCATACAGTGCTGACTACTCATCGGGGTAGGGCAATCCCCCATTGAATGACATTCTCACCCACACAAGTCACCAGGCAATCAGGCAAAGCACTAAGCATACAGTGCTGACTACGCATCGGGGTAGGGCAATCCCCCATTGAATGACATTCTCACCCACACAAGTCACCAGGCAATCAGGCAATGCTGACTACGCATCGGGGTAGGGCAAACCCCCATTGAATGACATTCTCACCCACGCAAGTCACCAGGCAATCAGGCAAAGCACTGAGCACACAGTCCTGACTACGCATCGGGGTAGGGCAAACCCCCATTGAATGACATTCTCACCCACGCAAGTCACCAGGCAATCAGGCAAAGCACTAAGCATACAGTGCTGACTACGCATCGGGGTAGGGCAAACCCCCATTGAATGACATTCTCACCCACACAAGTCACCAGGCAATCAGGCAAAGCACTGAGCATACAGTGCTGACTATGCATCGGGGTAGTGCAAACCCCCATTGAATGACATTCTCACCCACGCAAGTCACCAGGCAATCAGGCAAAGCACTGAGCATACAGTGCTGACTATGCATCGGGGTAGTGCAAACCCCCATTGAATGACATTCTCACCCACGCAAGTCACCAGGCAATCAGGCAAAGCACTGAGCACACAGTCCTGACTACGCATCGGGGTAGGGCAAACCCCCATTGAATGACATTCTCACCCACGCAAGTCACCAGGCAATCAGGCAAAGCACTAAGCATACAGTGCTGACTACGCATCGGGGTAGGGCAAACCCCCATTGAATGACATTCTCACCCACACAAGTCACCAGGCAATCAGGCAAAGCACTGAGCATACAGTGCTGACTATGCATCGGGGTAGTGCAAACCCCCATTGAATGACATTCTCACCCACACAAGTCACCAGGCAATCAGGCAAAGCACTGAGCATACAGTGCTGACTACGCATCGGGGTCGGGAAAACCCCAATTGAATGACATTCTCACCCACACAAGTCACCAGGCAATCAGGCAAAGCACTAAGCATACAGTGCTGACTACGCATCGGGGTCGGGCAAACCCCCATTGATTGACATTCTCACCCACACAAGTCACCAGGCAATCAGGCAAAGCACTAAGCATACAGTGCTGACTACGCATCGGGGTAGGGCAAACCCCCATTGAATGACATTCTCACCCACACAAGTCACCAGGCAATCAGGCAAAGCACTGAGCATACAGTGCTGACTACGCATCGGGGTAGAGCAAACCCCCATTGAATGGCATTCTCACCCACGCAAGTCACCAGGCAATCAGGCAAAGCACTGAGCATACAGTGCTGACTACGCATCGGGGTAGGGCAAACCCCCATTGAATGGCATTCTCACCCACACAAGTCACCAGGCAATCAGGCAAAGCACTGAGCACACAGTCCTGACTATGCATCGGGGTAGGGCAAACCCCCATTGAATGACATTCTCACCCACGCAAGTCACCAGGCAATCAGGCAAAGCACTAAGCATACAGTGCTATTTACGCATCGGGGTAGGGCAAACCCCCATTGAATGGCATTCTCACCCACACAAGTCACCAGGCAATCAGGCAAAGCACTGAGCATACAGTGCTGACTATGCATCGGGGTCGGGCAATGCCCCATTGAATGGCATTCTCACCCACACAAGTCACCAGGCAATCAGGCAAAGCACTGAGCACACAGTGCTGACTATGCATCGGGGTAGGGCAAACCCCCATTGAATGACATTCTCACCCACGCAAGTCACCAGGCAATCAGGCAAAGCACTAAGCATACAGTGCTGACTACGCATCGGGGTAGGGCAAACCCCCATTGAATGACATTCTCACCCACACAAGTCACCAGGCAATCAGGCAAAGCACTGAGCATACAGTGCTGACTACGCATCGGGGTAGGGCAAACCCCCATTGAATGACATTCTCACCCACGCAAGTCACCAGGCAATCAGGCAAAGCACTGAGCATACAGTGCTGACTACGCATCGGGGTAGGGCAAACCCCCATTGAATGACATTCTCACCCACGCAAGTCACCAGGCAATCAGGCAAAGCACTGAGCACACAGTGCTGACTACGCATCGGGGTAGGGCAAACCCCCATTGAATGACATTCTCACCCACACAAGTCACCAGGCAATCAGGCAAAGCACTGAGCACACAGTGCTGACTACGCATCGGGGTAGGGCAAACCCCCATTGAATGACATTCTCATCCACACAAGTCACCAGGCAATCAGGCAAAGCACTGAGCACACAGTGCTGACTACGCATCGGGGTAGGGCAAACCCCCATTGAATGACATTCTCACCCACACAAGTCTCCAGGCAGTCGGGCATATACCGAGCATGCTCATTGGGTTGCATTCTAACTGAAGCAAAATCGTAACACACCTCTATCAACTGCAGCCCCCAGCGCTGTACAGATTCAAATCCACCGCAAGGCTGTGACAAGCTCAAGACATCTGCTCCAGAAGGCAGATGTCACAGGTCCAAATCCCGTCTGAGTTGCCTAGATTTTGTTTTTGGCAGGTAAGGCCGTGTCTGAAACGGGCGTCTAGAGCAAGGGCTAGGTCTTCCCCCTATTTGAAATACACGGAGATGCGAAGACAATACCCCTAGCCATAGCTCTGGAAGCCCGTTTCCGTTTCGGACATGGCATCAATGAGCAATGCATCGAACATACAGTGTGAATTATACATCAAGACAAAGACAAAACTTCCCCGAATTACACTGAATTTTGGGGTTGTTTTTGTGGGGGGCATGTCTCCACTTTGTTTTACAGAATGGAGACAACCGTGAGAGTAGTGTGACCTTCAGCCGTTCCGGCATGATGGCAGAGGGGGAGGAGGACGGAGAGGGGATCAGTAACCCCACCGCCGCAGATATGGGCAGCGACACTGTCGGCTTTGCCCGGGTAAGTTAAGCACAAGGCGGCGGCCAGACTCGTAAGTCTCAGCCTCAGAAGGCCCGAGTTCAGGTCCAAGCCCAAGTCATCACTCATTGGAGTCCTGAGTCCTTGTTAGGTCATATTAAACCGAGACTGAGTCCCCAGTCACGGAGGTCGAGTCTCGTGTCCGAGTTTTTGTGTATTCTTTTTAACCCATTCTGCTTCTTCTGAAAGTCAGATCTTTTGTCTAACTGTCTCTTGCACCTCTCAGGGGGCTCGGGGCCTTTTAACCTGAACCCTGAATTAACAACTCCGTTGTCTTGGGTCCTGGGAGGGCCAAGAACTGCCGGCAACAGTTTCTGAGCTTTGTAGTATACGTCTTTGCTCCAGGTGTTGAATGCTTCAAATAAGATCTTTCCCCGGCTCAAGTTCAGGCCCAGTCATTTTATTTTTTGCTGCTATTTTGATACAAACATTATTATGCAGTTTTCTAGTTAGTTTTCCCGGTTTTGTTTTGAAGGGAAACACTTCCTACGAGAAACCGGAACATGACACAATTCTACAATCTCTGATATAATTTTTCCAACTGACCGCACACATTTCGAGTAGTTCAATTTTCTGGTCCAAGACTAAGGCAATGTTGGTCAAAAATAAATATGCAATAGTTGTTTGGGCTGGATGGTCCAGGCACGAAATGCTTCAGATCAAGACTGCATCGTCAGTCATAACATTTTGGAATTTCACAGTCTATTATCAGTATGGACAGATAGGGCCTAGTGGGAAGTTTGCGGTGACACCATGTATATCTTCTCTTTCAAGAAAGAAGTGTGGCTCTGAAAAGAGCCGGTAACTCAATGTTTCGGGTAGTGTGTACTATCCCTGTCGTCAGGAAACTTTCCACAATGTTCTCCACCAGGAAAACCTTCATGTCTTATGCAGATAGGGCCTAGTTAGAAACTATCACTCAGAAACTGTGAAGGTATTTGTCTATGACTGACTATTTGGGAAGGCCACCCTCTAAGGGTTGGATAGCTCAGGTGGTAAGAGTGCTGGTGCAAGGCACCAGACCTTGGGATTAAGTCCCGGTCCACTTTAATTTTCTGCCCCTTTTTTTTAATTTTTAATATCATTATTTTATGTTGCAAAGCTTAACCCTGTTGCCTTGAAAGACACGTACAATCTCCTCTTCTAAACCGAGGTACTCAAAAAATGACTCCTCATCTGAGAAGATGTCTCCAGATAGCAATGTCAGTCCAACCAATGAAAAAAATAGCACTTAAAGACATATCGGTTGAGGAGAGTGCATGAGCTCTCGCAGCTACGTCATCAGATGCAGTGGTGGGGGACAGAATCAAGGGCAAGCTATACAAAGATGGGACAACTGAAGCAGGAACAGAAGGTGGCTTGGGCATCCAATCCGTTAGTTAGAGTCCGGACCTCAGGAGTCCCTTGCCAAGGTGTGGCAGTAACTCAGTCATTCGGTGTGCTCTTCCACAGAGGCACAGCCCGTTCAGATCATATCACCATCTGCAGACGTCATTTGAGGAGGATGCATCTCACCATACCTAAGCATCAACCATCCCCCCCAAAAAAAGAAGAGAAAGGTTGTGTTGAATCAACAAACGTGAACACTTTAAAAAAAAGGCTTGTGTTTGAGCTCCAGTTTTCTGAACACCAAACTCGAAGCACCATTTAAACCATACGCAAACCCTGCTAGAAAAAGCAAGCGAGACATCTCCCATGAAACCATTGCAAAATAAAATTGTGAGTGACTAACGTTCCCTGACTAGGTGGGAGGGGGGGTCTATATTTAACTGCAGGCTTTTTTTTTTGGCTTTAAGATAAATATCCGATTAATACCAAGCCAACTAATAGGAAATCAAATGTATTTTTTTTGGGAAGGCTTTCTAATGACTGAGTAGCTCAGGTGGTAAGAGCGCTGGTGTGTTAAGCGAGGGGTCCTGGGTTCAAGTCCCGGTTAGCTCAAATTTTCCTTACCATTTCAAAAATTGTTTTAAAATATTTCCCAATTTGAAAGGGGGGAAAAAGGGAAGAAAAAATGGTAAAGGAAACTTTGACTCGACCAGAACTTGAACCCGAGCCCCCTGGTTTTTGCGTACCAGTGCTTTTACCATCAACACTTCAGCCCTTAGATGGTACCTTCCCGAATTTAAATAGTCAACTAGTCTTTGCCGGGGCGGGACGCCAGTCAGAAGCTTTTTTACCATTAACTGCCGTATATCTCTACCCACGAATCACGCCCTCATTTCCACTTAGAATATTTCCCAGTTAGTTTTCCCCCAGTATATAGTGTATTTGAAGACAGTTAGATGACTAACTTCAAAAGGGCCCTGTAGAACATTAGCTGATGGGGTTACAGTATAGACAATATGCTTCACTAGAATTCTCTGTCCAGTCCACTAAATACTAACCTTGTATGCAGTGTTCTCGTCACAATGTGAACTGATCATACTCATGAGTGATCATGTGTCTCACGCTCACCCTGATGGTGAACAACAGAGAATAGATTTTCGCTGGACTAAAACAATGGCTTCCCATGCACCTCGTGGGAATCTGCTGTCAATGTCATGCGTCGCCTCCTCCCGAGGTCGCACGTGTTTCTTTGGCGCGGGTTCGCGCTACTTACACAGGAGCTATATTGCTGCCACTGCGAGCATAGCGCATTTAAACACTTTCCATCGCGAATCCATGCAAATAGATCAAAGATGGTGGTGAAGAATGGTGGGCCGCTTTGCTGCATCGTGTACACACACACACACACACCAGTGAGAGTCATCTTTGTAGCTACCATACTTTCATTTTTCCGAACTCCAAATCCGATGGCTTTTAAAAGTGGTTCAAGACGGTCGGCAGCAAAGCGGTTGGGAAAACCAGTTACCGTGGTTGCAGCGCGTTGGCGTCGGCTCGGCGTAATGACATTGACAGCATCTACGCCTTGGTGCGTTCGATTAGCTTCCCTGGGTCTACCCGGGAGGCTCTGATGTCATTACCCACTACCTTACCCAGCGTGGAAGCAGGGACCCTCCGGGGTAGCCCGGGCGTTTGCTAATCGAACGCGACTGATGAGTTCAGTTAGCCGCTCCGAGCGTGGCATTACTTCACAGTGTGAGATTTAACCCCTGCCCCCTTTGTTGCTGTGCTTCCCAAACCCCTTCCGCCTAACTGGTCACCCCGGCCCCTCGGCCGGCTTGTCGGTCCGATCTCAGTTGACGCTTCACTCCCGTCTCTTTGTCTCCTGTTGTGTTTGTCCCCTTCTCAGCTTGACTTCACCCGATCGTATTAAACGCCAATGCAGCCGTTGCCATTAACTTTGTTTAACTTGGTGCAAGGTAATTGGTGCTCTCACACAAACGAGGTCATGCCCTTCCCAATGTGACCCCCCCCCCCGCTTCAAGTACTTTCATATACACGTAAAAGCAATGTCTCAAGTTCTAATCGGAGCTCCGATATCCAACTGGTGTGGTTGTTTCAGCCCTTTCCCACACTCATAGGAAAACCACTGTTTCTCAAGTTTCTTGGGACACCTTGGGAAGGGCAGAACCTCAACAGACTGACATTCTAATTATTGCTGATCTTTTCTCCCAGTTTGTGTACACGTATTTGTACATGTATTAGCGTTCGCGACTTTCCGAAGAAGAAAAAATGGCATGCATTTTCACAGTCCTGATTATTTTGTCCCATAAATCCTTCATTAACTAGAAATGATTACTACGGACGCTGAAATGATCATTCCTGCTTCCACGTTACTGAGATGATTTATGCGTGAAGCAGAAAAAACATGGAAAACAGAGGCATTGTTTCTGGAAAAAAAAAACCGAATTCCATGATACTGTACCGTGAAATTCCGTGCTTTCGAGGTAAATTATCATCTGGGAAGGATTTCAGATTAAAAAAAAAAAAAAAAGTGGAAATGCGGATGGCTATTTTAAGCCTCCGTAGATTCATATACACCTTGTGGAGTGTTTTCCCCCTTCTATACGGTTGCGGAAATGTTGCCATTTTTTTGTAATGTGCTCCCTGTATTGCATGGATTTTAGAGATGTTAAACGCCAAGGTGCTTCCTGAGTGCAACGCCACAATGGCCCTTTACGAATCCGTGGATCAGGCTCGGGCCCGGGCAGCTGTACGTGTACTTAAATAAAATCATTTGACCACAGTTTCAAGGTGAATGCTCTGTACTGAAAAGGATGAGAAACTTTGATTCAGGAATTCACGAAGCTTAAGGATTCACAAAGCCTAAGCCCGAGCCTGATCTAGGGATTCATACAGGGCCACTGTATGGCTGTTACAATGTCTGCCTGCGCTTACGCTGTTTGGCGAAAAAGGTCCTAATTGGCAACCGCAATACTCACAGCTATAACCTTAGCCAAAGCCATAGGCACAGTACGGGCGGTTCACAATAGTGCGCCCTCCAGAGTTTTGCAACGCGTTGACCAATCACTATGCCTGGAATCTGTCCACTCTTTCCGCGCATTGTGATTGGCCAACGCGTTGCAAACACTTGAGGGCGCTCTATTGTAAATCGTCCGTATTAACACCCACACTGGCCGGTGATCCTAACACATTCGTCATTGGTGTCCGTGCCATGGCATCTCTCACCATCTCTACCATCATCCTAACTCCTCCATCGATTTAGTTTGTGTGACTGTGTTTTGCTCGTCTGATTTCCTCTCTTGAAAAATGTGCCTTCAAAAATATTGTTTTGGTCCAATCTTGGTGGAAGCCTAGATTGTCATGTTTTTTGTTTGTTTTATTTTGTCCTTCAATTTCATCTTGCTCAAAATTAAGCCACGTGAGTTGAATATTGGTCTCACGAGATAATGTCAAAAATGGTGGGAGCTGGGCATGGGTTTGTTGATTTGGTCAGGACTAAGGCTGTTGTCGACAAGGCTTTTGTCGACATTGTCGCGACAAAGAAAATATTCCGACATGTCGACAAGGTTTTTCGGTTGTCGCGACAAAAACAATAAAATACATTAGCCTATCTCTAGTCATAATGGCCAATCTCTGAAAAGAAGGGAATAAAAAGAGAACAAAAAATCCTAAAATTGTGCGCTGAGCATTTCATTTTTGCTTATCCACGCCACAAAATAATAGTTACTAAATATGGTGGAAGTTGGAAGGGATCGCGACGCGACCAAAGAAAATCGTTCACCGAACGCATTTTGCCATTACGATGTACAGTGTAAATACTGTCACTACTGTATAGCGCACGTTTCTATGGCCGGTCGTCAGCAGTACAGTAGCTGGTATACGTTGCTGCATCGCATGCATTTAATACACGTGCGTACGGGATACCAGTGCAATGCAGAGATCGGGAAAGATCGTGGACGTCCGAGGGAAGGATCGAGAAATGAGATCGCACGTGCGTCGCGGTCGGTACCCAGTTGAAAGTAGCCGCGTGTTTGGGCCCCAAATCCCGGCGGCCGCGTATTTATTTCGTTGAAAAACGGACCGGAAGTACATTATGTACATCGGAAAAAGGCCTCCTTTGCTGCATACGTTCTAGGTTTGTCTGAATGTATGGCTGAATACGCGGCCTCCTCCGTTTTTGGGCCCAATACGCGGCTGGTTTTGGGTTGCCCAATACGCGGCTACCTTTCGTACATGTAGGTTAGGACGGTGACGTCTTTTCTTTTCACTGAAACTATCTGGTTCTCCAACTGTACATGTGTACATAGCCAATTGGAAAGCCACTGCAGCCGCTGTGCAGCGAATTCATAAATATTCATTATTTCTCGCAGTGAGAACGCACGCATCGCCGATCGATGACGTCATGAATAAACAATGAGCAATCGCTTTTTTATGATTTTTTTTAGGAAATTACGACTGTAACACCCAATATCGGCACAAAAATTATTTTGTTGTGTATAATCTTAAATACGAAAGCCATTAGATATGAAAAATTATTGAAATTAAGATTATCCATGAAAACTAATTTCACAAGTTCACAACTATGGCGGTTTGACATGCCCCATTCGTTTAATACCTAAAACAAAACCGACATTGTGACTACAGATTTTTGACTAAATCGGGTCTCTGTCGCGACAATGTCGACAGTCGGCATAAAATTCTCGCGACATGTCGACAAGAATTTTTTCTCACGACAACAGCCTTAGTCAGGACCTTTCTCAAAGTTCTGAGTTTGGGAAAGGTCCTGCAAGGATCGAAACGCCAGGCCATGCTAGGAGATTGCATTTTGGTCATTTGAGTAAGTAAGGAGTTTGCAAACGTTTTTGTCGCTAACTTTATAATCAGAAGATGATGCACGTATTCATCAAAAGGGGGAAATGCATGTAGTCTGTTACCTTTTGCAATTGAATTGTATTTTGGGAATTGTACCGAACAGAACTCCCAGATTTATCTTTTTATTGCGGGAACTCATGAACTCACTTCGTTTTCAATTTAGTGCGACTGATTTCCATTTTGAAATAATAACATGCTTAATAGCACCTTGCATGAAAGTTAGAGAAATCAAAGCAATGCCATCCTTCGTGGTCATGCCATGTTTAGTTTCATCCAATCACCGTATTTTTTTTAATGTGAGGCCTAGAGAGGGCCTGACGTTTCAATCTGAGAAGGACTCTTTTTTCGGAGCATCATTTCTGCCCAAGGATTGAAATATCGGGCCCTTTGACCTTTCAAATATCTATATTTCAGGTCACTCCAGACATTGTTTTTGCATTTATAATGAATGAAATAGAATTCGAATTCATTACACCCTGAAATTCGAAACCAGATAATGATTTATACGAAATTTAAACGGATTGGCTTCCCCGACTGAGATGGGTCATCTGGCGATATCAGTTCTTTTCTTTCACATTTTTTTCTAAATTTGCTTTTCTTCGAGAAATTGATGAAATTCACATTCGTCAGAACGATAAAAAAAATACAAATTAATTCCAGGGAGTTCGGTACTTTTCTTGGAAAGGGAACCATTACCTAATGCTAAATCTTACTCAATGAGCTGAGATGATTGTTCTTCTTCCCTTTCTCCCGCACAGACATGATGAGGTGGCCAGTATGTGAGGCATTTGTGTGGTTCTGGTGCTATTTACTGTTGGATAGACGTTTCCGTAGATGACGGTGAACGAACGAGAGTCCGGCGATACTGGAAGTAGGCTGCTATTAATCCGGGTGAAAGAAATGACCGTAGGTGAAGCCACGAAGGCACAGTAACCGTAACCCGTTTCCCGGTGTCAGCGCAGATGTAAATAACCGAAAGACGGACGGCACTTACTGGGTTGTGTATTAAAGTAGCATTTATTCTACAGTAAAAACAGTAGCTTCCCGATACTCATCATTATTACCGAAGAAAGTTTATGATAGTTATCGCATTGGTCATTCTGACCATGGAGGAAGGCTTAGTGTGCTGCACCCATTGTTTATGGTTGGTGCCCTATAAATATAATGTTTCTCGTGGCTTTCCAAAATGGCGGCTTCCGTGTTCTTACGCTCGAGCGCCCTCTGTTGGCCGTCCATGTGTCATTTATGTCCGTGGTATAGTGAGTCAATCGTGCCATGGAAAGCCTGCCAGAAAACTTCCACGGGAGCTACCTATTGCCGCAAATCTGAATCGTTTTGGTCATTAATCCGATTGTTTTCAGATCCAATCAAAACTCCATTAAAGTCTTCCTATCAAAAGTGTGCCCTATTAATTTTGTTTTGCATTGATTAATTTTTTTCACTTAAGCCTTTTTTCTCTCCAAATGAAACCCCAGTCAAATCGCAATGTTATATCTGAATCAGTGTACTTAAAGTGAAGAAGAAATGACGTCTATTTTTCTCGGTAGCCCATTGTTCAGGTCACTTCATCAACCGAGATAGCTGTGTAAAAATATAGATTAACCGAATAATCGAATAACCGAATTGTATATTGTAACGGTTGATCTAATAAGTCTAACAAATGAAGGGAAAAAATGACTGGGAACTTTTGACCAGTCAAAAGTTTTCTTTACTATTTCCCCCCTCCAAAAAAAAAAAAAAAGGTTCAAGAATGTAAAATAGATAATTATAGTTTTTTTGTAAGTAAGACTACAACTGTATATTTGTACACAACTACCACACGCAAGGCATGTGAAGTATGCGGGAGCTTTAAGAGAAAGCAAGACATTTATTATTGTAGTATTTTCCTATTACTCGGAATGATACCTTTCTTCCAATGTTTTGACTTAACACAGTTGTGCTATGATATAATTATTTTAACTTTTCCCACCAATATTTGAGATATTCTGTGACTCTTTGTCAGCATTCCCTTGTGCTTTATTTGAGGTTCCCTGTCGAGGATGCTAGTCGTTGTTTATCCCGTTTAATAGTAAATAAACAACTCCTTCAAATGTGCAGCTTTTGCCGCGTCCCATTGGCAATCTTGATCTCACGGTTAAGAGCCACTGAGTCTGAGACTCGTCAGTACAACATGACGTGCAACTTGCATACCAAAGCAAAGAATACTATATTTCCAGTGCGCTACTGGTGAACACAATATACCGGTGATCGAGTTCATCAGACTCGGACAATCCTAAGACGGCGAGGAATGCACGGAAATCATACGGCTTATTACAGCTCACGGTGGGCTATGCATCGTCAGCTGAGGCCTCTTGTCAAAAAGATCATCGGTTGTGTATCAGATGATTTGACCCGTCCGATGTCGTTTCCACCGGATAGCCATCGTGAATTTGTTCACCCCAGAGTCCAGTACAATCGGCTTTCTACCGGGGGACATTTTATCAGTCGGATGAATTCAACCGGCACTCAACCGATGATCTTTTTAACAAGAGAGCTGCGTTAGGATGTAGTGTATAGGGCTTGGTGAAATCCACCCAGGAGCAGAGTTCACGGAGCTGCTGTAGCCGGTAGCACTTTCCCCCGAAAATGAGGTTTCCAGCAAAAGATGCGCTTAAATGTACGTCGGATGAGGTTTTTTTGGCCAACAATAGTCGAAGAGAAGTTTAAAACAACAAACATTCCATGAAGGTATTGTTGTCAGTCCTGCTTATCCAAAGGAAGCCTTTTCAGTGTGACCTACTTCATGAAAGTTAGCCGAGACTGTTGACAGTCCTTCCCAACAAATGAACGATATAGCATACTGCCAAAGTGGAACTCAAATTTTATACGATTTGTTTATTTAAACGAAGGTTAATAATCGTCAACACAAGTTGAGAAAACCAAAATGTCGTGGATTGAATTAAGAAAATAATGTCCTCCCGTTCGCGTTTAATTTTCATTAAAAACATTTAATAATGCTTCTTTAATAGTCAAAGATATATTTTTAGAACGTTTTCATATCTTTTAAAAGCATGTTTGGATTTTTATTGTTCATCGATAGAATGCATTGCGTCTTATTTTTGTATCTTTTATATGCAGATAAATATAATATTTTCACTTCGTGCTTTTATGGTGAAGAGACCCATTTTTCTCCCGATCATTTTACGTGTGTATGAATGGAAACGACCGTTTTAAAAGAATGTCGGCATTATCGTTATATCCGTAATGCTTCAGTTACTCAGAACCCACCTTTTACTTGAGTGCACCGTGAGAACGAGGTAGGATGTGTAGTGTGTTTACTGAAATGAGTCGGCCAAGTTCATTAGCGAGACTCTGGCCCTTCTGCGAATTAACTCCGGCTTTTGACTGTTACACTGGCTGTGGAACTGTCTTTGGCTTAAGGCTTTAGGCTTGAGGGTTTGGCTGTGGCTTTGGCTTGGATGCTGATGCATTGCCCGGTGTATGAAATCAGTCGTGCCAGACCATGACTGTGGCTCAAGTGTTGGTTTGGGTTTTTTTCGGTTTCGGAAACCTGCCTCACTGCCTCACTCATTAAGGTGCGAATAAGTTCAATATTGTCAGTGTTTCAAGATTTATACTTTTTGGCTTGCTTGTTTGTTTTAAGTGCAATAGTGCGGTGCATGTATATTTTTTTGGGGACCAACTTTTTCAGTGGTCTACCAAGCTTTCTCTGCGGAGCAGGGTTGCGTTTTGGCAGTCATGACCAGAAACTGGATTATATTTCGGAATGTGTGTTTTTTTTCTGGGGGGGGGGGGGTAGGCCTAATTGTTCTGGAGCTGTATATTCACCAGCGCAAGTAAAAGTAACGTATAGCTTATTTTTTTCAATCCACCCCATCTATGCAAAATGAACTCTAATGCAATGGTACGTAATTGCTATCAGAGTAATGCCAACCTTTTAATAAAAGAACAACAACATGATTACAATGGCACCACCGCAGGAGTTCGTGCATGCTGACGGAGGGCACAGTTACCGGTGTAAAAGCCCCTACACACCATTATTTTGCACAAACCAGTATCAGACATGCTGTGAATTTGTTGTGCTTGGAATGCTGTCATTTTCATCAAAAGTGGATTTTTTTTTAGGAATTTCCAACGGTCGTTTTAAAACGACTTTTGAAAAAAACCATGCTTACCAGTCTTAAAGACCCTACACACCATTATTTGCACAAATCCAACGTGGTCCATTTGCAATAACAGACGACTGTTTCGCAAGATTTACTCGCAATTTTCCGGTTTGAACCTCTTGAAAATTCTGCTTGGTGCATTTTACGATCCTCAAAGCTGACAAAGTTTGATGAAAAAATTGAGCCAGTGTTCGAGCTCGCGTTTTATCCGTTGCTTTACTTTGACCCTATGTTACGCCGTGGTTGGTGTTGAATGGCGTTTCATCCGAACTCCTGCTCACGCGTAAATGTTTTTTTGTCAAACACATTTTTTGGGGGGGTGGGGGGTTGTGTTTTGGCTAGGTCGAAGGTCACAAATGTTATTTTATTATTTTTGACGGTTTCGACTTTTTCAGTGATTTCACTGCTGATGCAAAAAGATTGTATTGCATCTGGTTTTGAGTGGACTGCTTGTCTGTTGTCAACGTCTTTGGATTTATAAAAAAAAAAATCGTTGAGCCGCTCCCAAAAGACATTCCACGGAAAATCTTTAGAAAATTTTCTGCCTGTCATGTGAAAATGGTTAGATAGAAAATGGCCCGCCTGTCAAGTAAAAGAATGGTAGACAACGGCTTGCCTTTCAAGTGAAAATTGGTAGAACGTGCCCCGCCGACTAGCACCGATCATGTCTATGTATGGAACAGGTTTAGTTGGTTTAACCTTAAAACAAGTATATTTTTTTTTACAAATTTGCGTCCTAGTTTACCTTTACCACTTGACTTATGCGTGCACAAGATATACCTCGGTTTAGGCTGGAGTCCTAGATTAATGATTATTATTTTTCAAAATTGTTTTCGGTAATCTTTTTTTTTGTAAATAATTATCGTTTTACGGTTTACTGTTTAATTACTTTCTATTCCCATACTGAAAGGAGTAATAAACAAAACCTTGATATATTTGAACTATTAGTGTTTTCGAGGCCAGTTCATTTCATACCAATTAATGGTTTGTATGGAAATTGGCCCGCTTTTTGTCCAGACGCAAATTAGTACGGAGGCCCGAAGCGGCCAGGCAAATTTGAAAGGAAACCGCTGACAGCGGATTATAGTGATTATTGTTATTATTATTTATTCGACTAAAGCAAATGTAGGCAAAAACGTACAAAGCAACAAGTCATAGTAATATACTTGGATATAGTGAAGAAAACAAAGTGGATGGCGCCAAGCTAGAGCACAAACGAGAATCCGAATACAAGAACACAAAAAAGAAGAAAAAGACATGAATTATTGAAGTTATAAATAATTATTGAAGTTACGTGGGGCACCAAAACTTTTTTCATGATTTTTGAGCATGTCTATAGGCTAGGCCTCACAAGTCTACAGACTTCGCCGCTTTGCTATCGTAGGAAACGTGTAGCGTGTCAGTGACTTTATTACTTTGATTAGTCGTCGCACACTTATTCATGCTCATCAGTTAGGCCCTATTACAAATAAAAATCCGAAGAGTTGTTTGTGAGGCATAATCGAACACGTGGTGGCGCTATTCTAATGTCATGTTTTATCGCCCAATCGAGCTATAATATTTATACAGTGCACGACCGTAGCCGGCTTACAAAAGTACACACGATTCTTTGGAAGTCGTCAACGAGCGGCTGCAGCCAGTTCCCATAGGTTTGCGTGTTGCTTCCAGCCGCAGCCAATATTTTTCGGACACGGTCATAGCCGGTAGTGACAAAAAATATGTTGGGCTCTGCAGTCTCAGAGAGTGCAGTGCATGCAGCTAAATACGGTTTATTTACACATTAAAACATATCCAACATGGAGGTTCAGATGGCCGGAGGGCTGGCCGCAAAGAGAGGTGGTGGATTGCCCAAACTCAGAGAACTCCTGCGCCGACCAAGACGGGAATCAGATGTAAGCTGTGAATTATTGTCTATTGATTCATCCATTTAATTTTTTTACACTAATTTACAGGGACCTTGAATGAATGTTGATTGTTGGTTTGGACTAAGAGTAAGACTAGTATTGACATCTTAATTTGACAAGACCCCGCCTCGAGTTGTAGTCGTAGTCTCGTACTCGTAAGTGGCAAGTGCATAGTCCGGGTAACTTGGGCCCTTGTTGCGGTTACCGTAGTCCGAGTAACTTGGACCCGACAAGTCACCCTTTTTCCGAAATTTGGAATTTGGAGGGTCGGATGACTAGTGACTAGTGTAGGTCACCAAATTTCGAAAAAGGGTGACTTGTCGGGTCCTACTCTAATCCTAGTCCTAGTCCTAGTTTAGTCCGAGTAACTTGGACCTGACAAGTCACCCTTTTTTTTATCGAATTTTGAAATTTTGAGATTCGAGTGACAGTCACCTGAATCTCAAAATTTCAAAATTCGATTAAAAAGGGTGACTTGTTGGTCTAAGTTACTCGGACTACATCCTCCCGAAGGTCTTCGACAGTCGGGAGGATGAGGGTTACGGTTACCGCAACTACTCGGGTCTGAGTTACTCGGACTACGGTAACCGTAACCCTCATCCTCCAGTAGTCCTAGTCCAGAGCGTTGGAGACCTGAGGGAGGTTGAGGGTTTTATGATTACTGCAACTAATTTTGCTTTAGCTACTGTACATTTACAGTTACTGACTACTGTAGCCCTTTCTAAATTCTAGTTTTACTCGCAGTGGCTGTGTTTACGGCAGTCATCCATGTGGTTCCCTGACATACTTAATAATATTTGTCAGGACGTTTAGCTCTTGGAACCAGACTATAATCGAATAGTCTGGTTCAACCAGCCTGCAATGCTGACGAATACTTTCAAGTCAGGGAACCACACGGACGACTGCCGTAACAATAGCCCTTTCGTTTAATATTTTTTTGATTTTTACTTTGTCGTATTAATTATTGTGTCGCAAATAAATGTGATTTTTTGAAAAGGTCTCACTAATGTAGTACTACTCTGACTAGTGACTACTACTATACTACTACATGTATTACTAAGTACTAGTGGAGTCCGAATCACGATTCAAGTCCCACTAATATTTAAAATGCATTCATTCTGTCCACACAAAAAAGGTTGAGTTTGAATCGTGATTCAAATCACGATCCAAATACTGGCGTTTATTTGTTATTGGGGCATTGGAGACGGCCCTACAGTATACCCAACAAAATTTGCAAAAAACCAACTGACGTATTCGTGTTCCCTCTTATAAATTTATGAGTGATTTCACGTGTGATTGCAGAGTCAGAACGACAGTCCCGACCTGGACTTTGAGTACAACGATGCCAACAAATACAAGCACGAGATTGCAGGTTTGTACCAAAGACTCCCACACTCAACATCACAGTGGACTTTCTTGCTTTCACCATCCCCAACTCTTCTTGAGTGAGGGTGTATTGAATTTTCAGGAAGGATTTAGGGTAGGTAGTAAACTTAAAGGTAAGATGCTTCCTCATACAGACCCAAACATCACTTGAAAACTAGTCCGAGTAACTTACAATTGCCTCACAATCGCCCTTTAAAAAAAGAAGAAAAAAAGAGGGGGTCGGTCGATGGTAAGGTCCAAGCTTTTCAGTAGGGAAATACGGTCCGTTTATGTTTTTCAACTACCCCTGACTTAAATCCCCAGATTTTACCCCCAAAACATCCGTGATACTGTTCCATGCGCCCATTTTTTGATGAAGTGAGAATCACAGATTTCAATACTGGTCATTTTGTTTTACTCACGTTTGGGGGGAAAAGGAGAAACTTCACCTCAGTTGATCGAGAAGATTCTTTCTTGAAACCCAAGGTTATACAAACCCTGTAAGACTGGTCTGAAGCATTTCTGATTGGTAGCCCCACGCACCCTGGTAAAGACTACGGTAAGTTGACTATTTCGGAGGCCACCATCTAAGTGGTGGATAGCTCAGATGGGGTGAGTGCCGGTACGCAAAAAACAGAGGTCTAGGGATCAAATCCCGGTCCAGTCAAAGTTTTCTTTGCCTTTTTTTTTTCAAATAATAATTGCATTAGAAAGCAGAAAGCCCTTTCGCATAATCCATATCAATCTTGGATGTGTCGGACTGTTTTCTTGATTCACAGAATTGTACAGTTACACGGAAGAGCCCGAGTTCTACCTGTGTCAAAAATGTTTTGAAGAGGACTTCCATAGCTATGGTAAGAAGGCTCGTTAGTTGTTGTTTGTTAAGATTTGCGTTTGTGGTCCGTAAGTGGTCTGCCAAATGTGTCATCATTTCATGTCGTATGACCTCTGCTGTCTTTCACCGCTGCAGCATGGTAAAAAAGTCTTCAACTTTCTTTCTGATTTTGTTTTGGTTTTCATCCGTTTTCTTGTCACAGACAAAGCACATAGACAAATCACACCGACGTTCTTTGCAGAAAATCGAGAGAACGTTATTAAGGGGTCTTCCAGCCAAACTTGGCTCAAACAATGTCCCTATTGTCCTTTCGGTCCTAGGAATTGCTGGTCGGACCGGCTCAAAGGGTGGACACGTGACCACTGGTTTTTTATTTTTTGCAGTTAAAGAGAACTGGACACAGCTCAGTCAGGAGAAACGTCGCATGCACATTCTGCGCTTGCTCAATAACGTGGAGAGTGCCAAGAGGGAGCAGAGGATGAAATCGGCAAGGGCCATTCTCTACTTGGCACAAGGTGCGGTATCGTCCATCCTGAACCTGCCTGTGACCCGGTGTAACGATCTCAGACGGGCCCCCGCGCTGAGTTGAGCCGTGGCGTCACTGGCTCACCTCGGCATGTTGCAGCAACGTTCTCAGCTGCTCAGCGTGCTCAGATGAGTCAGTGAACCAAGCACCTGGGGGCGCCCTTCATGTGACTGTTGTTTTATGATTATCCGCGAATGAACACAGTTTTACAAACTATATTTTTGCTTTTGATTGTATAAAGCCAATCGATGCACCCTCATCATTACGGGGGAACGACTGTAGCATTTCTTCCACAATTTAAAACTGCAAGTTCTAGGCCTAGTTACTAGGCCTAGTTACTAGTGTTGTTATTATAGAACTACGGGTCAACTACAGGTCAACGAACGTGCCTGAAAGCGCTGCATTGCCAATGGCCGTATCGACTCAGCACGGCCTTCAAAATGGACAACGACCATACGCACTGCGCCTGACGTTTTTATCCATATATGATAACGGTCTCATCTGAGCATGGGGCCCGGATCAGACCGCTACACCTGCCTTGCAGACCACATTTTGTGACCTGACATGGCGTAGTGAGGAATCTACTCCAAAAGTTCTTTTCGAGTAAACAGCGTCGAAAGTCAGAGTATTGTCCAAATGCATGTCAAATCAATTTGATTTTTTGTTTTCAAAATTGATGTTTTGAAAATGTTTTGATCCTAGCAGGATCTTTCTTGAAATCCTAGCAGGATCTTTCTTGAAATCCTAGCAGGATCTCTCTTGAAGGCAGAGTGATTTATTTTTCATTTTCGAAAAGCTCATGTATAAGAGAATCATCTGTCCATAGGAATTTGTCAACAAATGTCTCTGAATTTTTGCAAAAATTGCTGAATTTGTAAGTGTGTCTGTACATACGCTGCAATCATTGTGGGCGTGCTGTGTACATGACCTCGTACTTTACCATGACCCCTGACTGCATGTTGGCAAAACTTATTTCTGGATTTCATCAATGCATGGGGATACTTTTGATGTCATTTGAAAGCACTACTCTTTTCAGTGATACTGATGGGAAAATCTTGAAAACTCAAATTTGGACGGAAATCCTGTACTGGGTCACATTTGAGAATAATTGAGAATGCAATTTCAGGGCTTGCGCTACCCCGACACGCTGTAAGCGCTGTATGCCCAGTGCGTTGCCTGACTGCCTGCTAATTTGTCTAGGTCGGATTGTAATTCAATGTGGGTTTAACTGACCTGATGTGTAGTGAGCACTGTCTGCTCTGTGCTTTGCCCAATTGCCTGGTGATTTGTGTGGGTGAGAATGTAATTCAATGATGGGTTGCCCTTCCTTTCATGTACAATGTATACAACACTGTCAGCTTGGTGCTTTGCCTGATAGCCTGATCAGAAAAAATCCTACCCGAGCTGCCCGGTCAATTTGTGCAGCAGGCAACCTGGGAAAGCTCTGTGCATGCAGTGCTGGTCATACGTACAGGGAACCGTTGAACTTGTTACCGATGGACTTGCATTACCCAGGTTGCTTCGGGGAGTGTGCCAATGAGGAGGACCAGGTGAAGAGAACCAGGGAGAACTGCTTCCTCCTCTACGAGTGCTCCGTCTTCAACACCTTCGTTGAGCTGCTCAGCATGGAAGCAGAGTGAGTAGATTTAGTGCGGAGGGGGGGAGAGAGAGAGAGAGAGAGAGAGAGAGGGGGGGGGGAGAGAGAGAGGGAAAGAGAGGGAAAGAGGGAGAGAAAGAGAGTGAAAGTGAAAGAGAGAGAGTGAGAGAGAGAGGGAGGGAGAGAGAGAGGGGGGATAGACAGATAGAGAGTGAAAGGGAGAGGGAGTGAGAGAGAGGGAAAGAGAGAGAGAGGGAGAGGGGGAGAAGGAGGGGGAGAGAGAGAGAGGGAAAGAGGGAGAGAGAGAGGAGGGAGGGAGAGAGAGGGGAGAGAGAGGGGAGAGAGAGAGGGGAGGGAAAGAGAGGTGGAGAGAGAGGGAAAGAGAGGGAGAGGGAGGGAGAGACGGGGGATGGGGAGGGATTTAAAGAGGAGAGGGAAGGAAGTAGATGGAGGGAGAGTTAGAGCAAGAGAGAGAGAGAGAGAGAGAGTGGGGAGAGAGAGTGTGCTTGTAAGCTGCCTATACTCTTAAAACCTGATTGAAATCTCTTTGGTATCTTGAGATTAATTGGGTGAAGTATGTCTTATACTCGCTATCTCTGTTGTCGGTTTCTTTTCTGCTTCCATCCAAACCTAGGAATTCAGTTGCTGCCTCTACAGCTCTGAGGAAACCAGCCGTGTCCATAGTTGACAGCACAGACTTGAGGTGGGTCTGGTTATCTGTTGGAATTCACTTCAAAACATTGCCTTCACCCACGACAATGTAAGAATTTGGCAAATTGACTAATTGGGAAGGGCCCGATCTCTGGGCAGGATAGGCTGATAGTAAGAGCTCTGATGCGTAAAACCAGAGGTCTCGGCATCGAGCCCCAGTCCAGTCATGTCGTTTTCTAAAAAAAAAATCTGTGAATTTGTGATAAAAGGAAGAAGTGTCGAAAATTAGGAGGGCCTTACGTTTTGATCCTAGCAGGACCTTTCTCAAAGGCATTGAAAGCTCCTGCTATGATCGAATCGGCATTCTGCCCTTGAGAAAGGTCCTGGTAGGATGGAAAGTCAGGCCCTCCTAATTTTTGATATTCGCTTTTGGGTCATTTTAGTCAATAAAGCAGTTTGCAGTATTTTTGCATATCGCTGTAGTCAAAAACGTTTACATCTGCTATGCTCACAGTAGGGATGAATGTGTGTAGCGTGAACTAGCGCTAAGGAAACGGATGTCTCCTCTGCAGTGGCATTTGACTTTCGCAGCATGCCAGTGCTCCAGTCACTGGTTGCACAAGCGTAGTGGACTGCAGTACAGGGGACCATGCAGGCTAGAAGTGGTTCCAGTTGTCCCCATCCCATCACCCCCTCCCCCCCGCACCACTGATGCGCGAGTTTCATGTATGTTTTGTTTTTGGGGGGGGCCCCACCCAGGATCGCACTGAGCGTTCTCTACATCATGATTGAGACATTGCGGATGGACTCGGAGCAGGACACGGACAAGCAGAAGGTGCTGAGAGAACTCTTCAAGGCAGAGCTGGGTGAGTAATGCCTTGTCAATTCTAGATGTCCGGAGTGTAAAACTTTCAGCATTTTCCCAGATTTCCAGAAATGGCGTGATTTTAATTTTGTACGTTAATTTTTTTTTTTTTTTTTTTTTTTAAATTTAATTCTATTTATTATTATTATTATTTTTTATGTCAAACAGGTATCTCAAAGTCCCCTCAAACTGCTCATTTTTATCGGTTAAAACCCTAAAAACTGAAGGGTGCCTGCACCCTTGCCGTGAAAATCTCAGTCACGTAAGCGCTCACTCACAGTCGCACACTTTATTGGCCTTCAGTGATTTTCAGGAAATGACTTTGCCGGTCACATACCTCCCTGAGACGTTACTGTCACAGACTCTAAGGAAATTTGGCATGCTTATTGGCCTCCCCTTAAAACCCTAGAACGCAACTTTGTACATAATTCGATCAAATTTTTTATTAGGTACGGTTTAACAGAATAAGAAACTTTTGACTAATTTCTATGACCAGCTGTGTTTGAACGATTCAATCTAAAAACCGGAAAGCCTCCAAAGAGGTAAATCTTACACCATACGGAAGCTTTTGAATCAGCCTGGAGTTTGTGAAAAATAACCATTACCAAAATCATGCATCATGTCTGTCTTGTACATGTAGCGTGATGTCTGCGTCGGGGAGAATGTCATTCAATGAGGGTTTGCCCTGCTCGACTTAACAAGCACCGAATGCGCAGTGCTTTGCTCGATGCCTAATGAAAACAAAATCAGGCATCCTGGCCAAGCTGGGGATGGGGATGCAGATGCAGGGGTCAGCAGCCCTTACACTCAACCCTTTCTATCATGAATTTTTTTTCTCTATCTAAAAATTTAGTGGGCCTGACGTTTCGATCCTAGCAGGACCTTTCTCAAAGGCAGAGTGACAAGGACAAAACAGATGCATGTACACAAAGGAAGGGGGGAAGAGAGTGAATAGGACACGGATGAGAAACAAAGGACAATGAGTAAAGCTAGTAGGGCGAGATCAAAGGGAAGGGCAAGGAGAAGGGTAGGGATTAGTGAGAAGAGGGGGAAAGATCAAAGAGAGAAGTGTGGAGGAGTGAACACAAAAGAAGGATTATCAGAAAGCTGCATGGTGTTAGTCATTACCCTCCTGGATGTTGAGACCATGTGATTGAATAGTCCGAAGACGCTTCATCCGCATTTTCTCACGGCTAAGACGGACAGCGTTACTACGGTGACCAAGGGATTCTATGCCCTAGGGATTCTATGACCAAGGGATTCTATGTCTTTTCTCTATCCTGTGCTATTGAATGATTCCCTCGTAGGGCAACCGGTTTGCGGCGACGATTCCTTGGCCATCATTCTCTTCAACATGGTCATCAAGTTCTGCAGTGGCCATGCCCCACACTTCCCCATCAAGAAAGTCCTTCTCCTGCTGTGGAAAGCGTTACTGGTGAGCCATGAGCAACCCCCCCACCCCACCCCAACATAGATCTCATTCACAAAAGGGATGGGACCGAAAGGGAACCGGCCAACATTGCGCATGGTGTTGTATTGTTAAGGGGTACCAGTTACATATGTTACACAATCGCCACACGCTGTGCGCGTCCACTGCATGCCCGCAACCACTGAAAGCACTTCTATCCGTTGGACTGGTTTGGGGAAAAGGCCAAAAAATGTAGCCTACATTTCCTCTCTTGCCAGGGTATCGAGAGTCAGAATAATGATTAATATAAACACCCCTTCACCATGATTAAGGATAAAACTCGGGATTGCAAAAGGAATTGCCTGGTACATACAAAACAAAAGTAAACACAACAAAAAGAGTGTAGTAAAGAATACAAAATCTGAAACGTTTTGTCGGACAAAATGACGGCAATTTGTCGGACCTTAAATCGCGCTTGGTCAGTTTGTCAAGGGGCGTGGCCTACTGGATCGGTGTATTGGGGCAGACTGAATGACAGGCCGTGTCCGAAACGGGCGTCCAGTGCTAGGGCTAGGTCTTCCCTCTATTGGATATACACAGAGATGCGAAGACAATAGCCCTAGCCGTAGCTCTGGAAGCCCGATTCGGACACGGCCTTAATAGCATCTCACCATTTTTGTCAGTGATATACAAAAATGTTGCAAACTGCTTACTGACTGAAAGTACCAAAATGCAAATCTCAAAAATTTAGTGGGCCTGACGTTTCGATCCTAGCAGGTCCTTTCTCTGCCTTTGAGAAAGGTCCTGCTATGCATGCTAGGATCGAAACGTCGGGCCTGTAGTGACCATTGTTTGCACACCACATTAAGAAAGCTCCCTGGGTGGACGAGTAGGCCACCCTACCCTTTTGTAGTATTTAATTTTATGCGGGCTTTTTGCCCATGCTGGCACTGGCCTTTCTTTACGGGAGGGACTTGCATAATAGGAGAAAAGAATCCACTAGATAAGCACACTGGCAGGCCCACTGGTTCAGTCTCCTTCAGACCATGGTAGATGCCACACCTCTCTTGTTAATTTATCTAGTTTAGGACAGTGTGTGCACATTTAGTTAGTGCATGTAGGTTAGTGTATATATACATTAGGGTACCGTAGTTTGCCCAGTAATTATATTTAGTACACTGTAAGCTGTAATAAGGAACCACGGATATCTTGACTGTGTGTGATACTCGGGTGTTGGCAGTAGTATACAGCCACCCCAAAAGGGTGTCCATACAGTCAAGAAACACCAGCCTGACTCCGCACCAAGGAAGCGGCGAGCATCATTGACGAAGGGGTAAGTGATGTGTGAGAAGCCTCTTCAGGCCCACTAAATGTTGACATTTTTGTCAGTGCTGGATTTTTTTTGTCTACGTGTCTGTGTGTGTGTGTTGGAGCAGTTTTCCCTGGGCAGCTTTGCCGAGTACAAGCAGATGAAGCAGACGGCCAGGGAGGCCGTGGGCCTGGACCCAGTCAAGGAGGACACCATCCAGGTGACCAAGACCATGAGGGCCTCCTCCCCGCCCTCCTCCTCCACGGGCGAGGGCGTCCAGGAACGCCGCGCCCGCGGCTCCATGCGCCGGGTAAGTGTTGCCCGGCAACTGGAATGCCCCCCTCACGTGCCGCTGAAGACACTCAAAGGGTACCGGTTAAGTGTTTGGATATGATGCTCAAAGGAAACCAGTTTAATGGTTTGACACTCAAAGAGTACCAGTTATGTACATGTACATGCAAATGATGCTCCAAGGGAACCAGTTTGATGGTTTGACACTCAAAGGGTACCAGTTATGTACATGTATGCAAATGATGCTCCAAGGGAACCAGTTTGATGGTTTGACACTCAAAGGGTACCAGTTAAGTGTATGGATATGACGTCCAAAGGAAACCAGTTTAATCAAGCACATGTATTTGACACTCAAATTGCACCAGTTAAGTACATGCATATGATGCTCAAAGGGAACCAGTTTAATAAAGCACATGTGTATGTATAACAGTCAAAGGGTACCAGTCAAGAGGCTCTTATATATGGGACTAAAAGGGAACCACTTGGTGTGTATTTCACACCCGTTGTACAAAATTGCCTTTGAGTTGAATTCTAAAGCTGGTAACTCAAGTCACTGGGACTTTTCAGAGCCATACTTGTATTAATAAGACTCTTCCCAGAGCTGTGCCCGTAGCTATGGTTACATGCTCTTCTCAGAGTCATATTTTGACCTTCAGTTACTGGCTCTTCTCAGTTACATTGACTGGCTTTTCTCTGAGCCGTACTCGTATCTATGACGGCTCTCCTCACTGCCTTACTCATTGCTAGTGTTCCCAGCCCTTGTCAGAGCTATTCGGTTGACATGGCGCCGGCAATCCACATCCCGATTTCCACTGTGCAAATCCTAAGATCTCAGCCCAGCTCATCCTACATATTTTCTCTTAAACCTGGCTTTGGCTCAGGCTGTGGCTTTATTGCCATTTCTTCTGTCCGTTTCCAAGTACAAGGCATTGGCTTCAGCTTTGGACATGTTGGAGGAGATATTCCATTCAGATTCTGAAGCCTCGACTTCAACCAAAGAAACCCCCCCCCCCCCAACCCGTTCTCTCAGCTTTTGGGTGACAGAGAGCATAGCTGGAGCCTGCAGTCCAACCCGTTGTTTTGGAGGAAGCAGGCCGAGTGTAGAGAGATGGTGGAAATGGGCTGACTGGGGTATCAAGTATCAAGAAAAGTGAACAAACTTTTACTCAAAAAGAAATGACGCCCCCTCTCTTGGCCAAAAGGTGCCAGTTTTAACACTGAGATAACATCCTACATGCCAAAATTATCTGCACTGCGAATTCAAAAGAGTCAGAAAGCATTGCCAAGCATTTCAGTCAGGCTGCCATAGCTTATATTCCGGCGGCCAAATGGACTTGACCCAGTGGCCCGAGACTCGAGTTGAATTTGTGTGTAGAAAATAACATATATAACGGTAGCTTCCCTGTCATGGTGTTTTGGTTGGTCACCCGGGCCGGTGTGACCACATAGGTTTTTGGCGGCTGTGAAAGTCAAGGCTGTGCATTGTAGAACTGGTGATATACAAAAATGTTGCAAACTGCTTACTGACTAAAATTACCAAAAAGTAAATCTAAAATTTAGTGGGCCTGACGTTTCGATCCTAGCAGGACCTTTCTCAAAGGCAGAGAACTGGTGCAAGTCGTAACATTGCAGTTTGCATGATTCATGAACTGGCAGGAAAGGGAATCAATGACTCCTTGTGTGTTTACTGTTTACTCAGTTAGACATACTGAGCGTACAATGCTTTACTGAAAATGTGCAAATATATACGTTCCACTAATCTCCTTTTGTTTTTCAGGTTTCAGAGGAAAAGCACATTGTACGTTTGTGTGGATTTTATCAGATCAATAGAGAGGCTCCTTCCCCCTGTTCGGGCAGGAAAAGAGTCGCGTCAAGCACTCGCCATTCTCAGAGCCACTCAAAAGTTGTGACGCTCATCCAGGCCTCCTTGACATACCAGAAAACAAATTTGTTTTGGCACTTTATATGGCTTGAAAACACATAATTCGGATATGTTGACTGTAACACCTTGTGGTGGAAAGTCAAAGGCCGTCATCTAAGGGCTGGATAGCCCAGGTGGTTAGAGCACCGGTACCTGAAGCCAGAAGCCTTGGTTTAAGTTCCTCATTTCTATACCTGTAAATTGATCAGACATCTATAGTCAAGTTCTTTCTTGTTCTTGTTTTTGTTCCCGATTCTTTTGAATCCCCTTTATGTGTTCAGTTTACCAACGAGAAAGAAGACAAAAACTTTCACACCATTTTGTTGTGTTTCTTTTTTCCCTCTCTTTCTTTTACCTATAACATGGCCCGGTTACTTATTTACGATTTGTCTTTGGATTGACGCGCTGGCTGCTGTTGCGGCGCCCCCCTACTCCACCTGGTCGCGTTCATCTGTCACATGACCCCTACATCCTTGGTCTGTCCATCCGTCCGTATCGTACACCCGCCCGTCCGTCTGCCCGCCCACCAAATCCCCATACGCTGTACGGAGAGAAGTAGAAAGCTTTCTAGAACCTGTGCCACAGAGGCCAGCTCTAGTTTATAGTATAGCCATCCTCATTCTGCTCACATGTCCTTCCACTGTAGTAGTTGTGATTGTTTTGGTTTTCGTTACATTTCTTTGTATTTTCGTAGATGTTGTTTTCCATCATTTGTTTGCGCCGTTAAGACTGTCAATGAGGGTTTGCTTTCCTTGATGTATAATTAACACTGCATGCTCTGAAAACTCCCCCGAAACAAGGCAGCCCAGGTGGGATTCATACCTGTGCCTCCTGCTTTCTAGTGCAGACGTCTTACCCCACTTGACCGCACACAATCGGTTGTGGTCGTGTGTGGTGGATTTGCATCTGTAAAGAGTTTATTCAGATTTGAACACAGCACATGACCTGGACCAGCTGGATAGTCATGAGGTTAAGACGTCAGCACCAGACAGCAGGAGTCGTGGGTTCGAATCCTGCCTGCACTGCCTGTATTTTTTCAGTAAGCAGTCAGGCACAACCTTGGGCATGCCGCTTTAATTATACAGTGGAACGTCGCTGTAACGATCGCCGATATACCGAACATTTGGCTATAACGAACATGCCCTTTGCCTCCCGATTTACATCCGTGGATATGCAGCCGCAACTGCTATAACAAACGACCGCTATACCGAAATATTTTCATGGATCCCGGGATGTTTGTTATAAAGCGACGCTCCACCGTACATTGAATAGGGCAAACCCTGATTGAATTGCATTTCGTTTGTATACTTCGGGGTTTAAAAGCCCCTGGGAAAAGTACGCTTTCTTCACCAACAAATAGCTCATAGATGACTTGCAATTGTTTAGTGTACTGATTTTTTATTTCGGCACATTCTTGCACCTCTACTTTGAGTCTTGATTGAAGTGTTATTTGTTTGTTCATATACGTACCTTCGTATTTGTCTGGTCCAGAAAGCCATAAAAAGACATATACCGGTAGTCCACCTGATCAGTTCAAGATGAGATATTCAAGATGAGTCATTTCTCAAACAAATCGCAGGCAGAAAATACGGGCTTTATTTAGTAAGCATCTCAGGGCAGACCCAGGTGAAATTTCAAAGTCGTCTTGCTGTCATGCGGGGTTGAGTGGTGGGGTAACTGTTGGCCCCAAAAACCACAGGCTTGACCTTGAGGATACAGTTCAAATGGAGGTCAACTCATGGTTACAGTTAAGTGTTTGCTTTAAAAAAAAAAAAATTGAAGTCAATACAAAAACTGTTACAAACTGCTCACTGACTAAAATGACCTGCAATACATAAATCTCAAAATTTAGTGGGCCTGACGTTTTGATCCTAGCAGGACCTTTCTCAAAGTCAAAAAAGCAAAATTGTGTAAAAGCTGATGTGGACTGTGGAATTGTGAAGTCTTTTCGTTGCTTTCTGAGAGCCCCTCGTTCCTTTTCCCTTGTAGACAAACTCAACCGCTGCTTTCCTGGCCTTGCTTTGCCGTTTCTGTGTAGGGGCACATTTGGCAAAGGGGTCTGCGGTTGGGTTGCTGTACCTTAGTGGTACAGCACTCTTCAGCTCATTTTATTTCCCGCTGTGGTGCAGTTGGGTATCATGATTGTCCAACTTCTTATTTTGTACAGGCATCCCAGACACATGTCAGGGGTTATCCCCTTGGTCAAATGAAAAAGCCTTTGTTCCTGTCTGTCAAATCAAATTCACTTCAAAACAGAGGATCAATGTCTGAAATCCCCCCCCCCCCCCCGAGTATGAATCTCTTTTTTGGGGGGTGACGTCTGCAGTATCTAGTCACTGAGTATCGGACATTAAATTCTTTTTTGAAGCAGGAATTTCGGGTTTAGTGTTGTGGGATTGCCTGTCTGAAATAAGGGTTGATGGTGCATATGTACGGTCATTTCACTCTGCACAAGTTTTTATGGTCAGGCATCACTTTAGGGACGCCATCTTGATTTCATCATCATTTTGATTTGTGATAGCAAGGGTCTTTTTTGGTTTCTAAAACCCAGCTTAGGCTCGGGCTCAGGCTTTGTCTCCATTTCTTTGATCCATTTTAAAGTACTAGGCGTGAAAATGGGAGGCTTTTGGGCATTTGTTTTTGGAGAAGGCACTCTGGTTTGGGAAAGAAAGACTCACAAAGAACCCTCAATCTGTGTTTTCAACTTTTGGAGAAAAGAGATGAAGTTGGAGCCTAAAACTGGGTTTTTAGGACCAAAGTCCAAGGCCTTTGAAATGAAGTACCATTTTCTGTTGGAGAATTGCATCACACCTTGAGTGTGGACTGGAACACCAAACGTGTGTGAAGTAGACATTTTAGAGAAGTCATTCTGTTGTCTCTGTTCTCGAAAATTGAGACAAATTGAAGAAGGAAAAAAAAGATGGTGCTGTCTGATTTTGGAATGAAGTGGTTTGAAATTGTTTGTTTGTTGTTTGTTTGTCTGTTCATTTACTTAGTTGTTTGTTTCTCTTGCTGGTGGAGGTCACTGCTTTCAGCAATCGGCATATTAAACTTGTGTTTACTCGGCTAGCCTTAACCCCTTCTGCACTCAACAAGTTCCTATAGCGGGTGCAGTCTGTTGGGCTCTGTAGATCCTAAGCCTGTACTCCACATGATGCAGCTGTGTTTGGCTAAGGCCTTAGTTTGCACATGAGTCTATGGAAGCCTCTGGCTAGTGGCTGTCTGCAAATCCCATACACGTGTGTGTTGTCAGCCGTAGCCAGTGGTTTCCGTCATGAGCACTGTCCAATTTCTGCATATAGTCTTGTACTGTGTTGAGTATCTGTGCACCCTTTGTTTCATGTACTGTGGTAGCACCCTTTCTCCTGACCCTTGACCTTTGCACTCTCATCCCCTTGAACTCAAACCATGTTATGAATGCATTTAGAGGGAGACACTTCCCTTTCATTGTTTTTAGAAATATGTTTGTACTGCTATATAGATAACCAATGTCGTCCAGCTTTTGTGAATTCTCCCCATGCCTATGATTTTCCATTTTGAAGAAGTATGGGGTCCACCGATTGAAATATGATCCATTGGATCCAATTGTGTGTTCTAGAACAAACCATTATTCACAGTACTGATCAAATGAGCTAAAAGCTTCTACAGAATATTTTGGCTTGATAGTTTCATTCGCATGTATTTATGAAATGATTTCAAATTTATAGGAAAGTCTATATTCACCCGGTAACGGCATTCTCCTAGGAGGTCGTTCCTGCTGATGTTATGCATATTCATGAACACTCTTTACTCTGATTGGCCAACGTCAGAGTGTACATGAATATGCATAAACATGATGTAATGACACTTGGCCAATCAGACCAAGGGACCGTTAATGGGAAGAATGCCGTTGCCGTGTGAATGAAACCTGCCTTAAAATTATCAATGTTGGCACATCATTCACAGGAATGTGGAGGGTCCCTTGACTTATCACAACAGAAAATGGCAAATCACCGGCTGACTACCCCCCTCTCCCGCCCCCCCTTCCTCCCCTCCCACCCCCCTCCTACCCTCCCCACCCTACTTCCCGTGTCCATTCCCTGTTGTCATTTGCTCCACCCACAGAGCTAAGCCGCCATTTGCCAGAATTCTCATCGCAAACTTTGCAAGCTTTAGCACAACCACTGCTGAAACAGACGCGGTGGAAATGTGAACTAACTGGCCGCCGTGTAACCCCTCAGCCCTAACACCCCTCTGCCCACCCATCTTGGCCTCTCTTTGCTCCTCTTCCTCACCACACCTCACCCCTCACCGTCTGTCGCAGCCAGGGCCGCATATTTTTTTGTCGGGGGACTCGCTGGCTCACATCTGCCTCTCGTCTCTCGCCGGCACCTTTTTCAAGAATATTTATCAGTGTATTTTAAAATGCCATTTTTTATATCTTTACATGGTCTTTACGTTGTCATTCACCTCACCTCTTGGCCACTTCCATTTTGAGAGTCCGTCTCAGGGGGAGGGGGGGGGGGGTAGTCCACCAAGATCTGATCTCAACGGCTATGGCTCAAAATCACACACAAGTCTATGGCGAATCGGCAGCAAGTGCCAGATGAGCGGCTTCCACAGACCTGCGTGTAATTTTGAAGCCGTAACCGACTGAAGTCAGCCACAGGGGGGCCTGATTCAGAGTGGCTGTCTGTCAACCGTCTCCCTCTCTCCCTTCTTCCCTCCCTCTTTGCCCCCTTGCCGACCCTTTGGCCCAACGCACAGGGTCTGGTGAAACAGAACGGCATCGATGAGCCCATGCCGGAGGACCCCGAGAGGAAGGAGGAAGAGATCAAGGAGGAGCCGATGAATGGGAATGGAGGCAGTGAGGAAGAGGATGAGAGCAGTGCCCAGCCCCCACCTACCCCACGGGAGCACAAGGCACTGCCATGGACACCCAAAGTCAGGTCAGAGCTCTAGCGTCAGTCAAATTGATCGGTCATCAGAGTGATTGACCAACCGACCAACCAACAAACCAAACTAACCAACCAACCAACTAACCAATTGAATAGACAGATGGAATCAGATCGGATCATATCAAAATAAAAAGTCAGATCAAATCAGATCAGAAATGACCATATCATAGTAAATCAGATAAATTCTGATCAGAAATTACCAAAACATAGTAATTAATCAGATCAATTCTGATAAAAAAATGACCAAATCATAGTAAATCGGATCAATTCTGATCAGATTTAGTCAAATCAAATCATATCACATACCATATACCATGTAACATTGCATATCGTATATCATATATAGTATATCATATATCATGTCATATATGATATACAATATCATCATGTCATATTATATATAGTATATCATATATAAGTAGAAAGGGTGATCAAAGTCACTCGATGTGTCCAAACATTGCGTGACTTTGATCACCCTTTCTACTTATCTACACCACCGCGATAAACAACCCCTTCATTTCTATTTATATCATATATCATGCATAATATCTAAATACATCATCTTGTGTCTAAATACTTTTTCTTTTTCAAATTTTCTTTGCCCATGATAAACAAATGTCTTTTACTTGTTCTTGCTACAGACAAAAAGACTTGGACATTTTTCTGGACCATACTAGGAAGAAGTTTGTGGGATTCCAGGTGCAGAGGTAAATCACTTGTGACAAAATAAAATAGATGGACATGTTTTGATGCGTTTCTTTGTGTTTGTCCATGTGCCTGTGACTTAATGCGCTCACTTTTATTATGCGTGTGTGTTTTGTTCGCCCTTTCATTTTGATATTCGTCCTTTTAGTGCCAATTTATATGCTTGTCTAAGACTTGAAGGTTTGCACGGTGGAAATTCTAAGTGGAAGGTTTGCGGTGTCACCATGTAGCACTTCTCTTTCAAGGAGGAGTGTGGCTCTTTTGTGGCTATTTGATCGTGTCCCATGTGACTTGTGTTCTACCACAAGCAGTCACAACTTGTTTACAACGTGAGTCGTGTCTTGACTTCGCGAAAACGATCTCCCGCCTTCCCTTTTATTGCCCACGTGATACTACGTTTTTTTTTTAAGAGCCACACTCCTTCTCAAAAGAGCAGTGTTACACGGTGTCATTGCAAACCTTCCACTTATTCGCTTGTCGTCATTCAGCCTTACATTTGTTACATTTTTCCATTTGGTGATATACAAAAAAGTTGCAAACTGCTTACTGACTAAAATTACCAAAAAGTAAATCTAAAATTTAGTGGGCCTGACGTTTCGATCCTAGCAGGACCTTTCTCAAAGGCAGGATCCTGCTAGGATCGAAACGTCAGGCCCACTAAATTTTAGATTTTTCCATTTGATTAGTGCCCCTTCCTCCCCGTTCATCTAATTGTATGATTTGTTCACTGGTTTCTTGTCTCCAGTGATCGGGATACTCTGGCTGGCCTCCCTCAACCCATCCACGAAGGAGTCCACGTCCTGAAGAAGGTGAGAGTGCACACAGCAGGCAACACTATTTGTGGCCTCCATGTCTACGCACACTGAGACTCTGTGTCTGCTCATGGCATACTACTGCGGTATACCCCTGAGCATCGGTTGCCGTGTTTTCATTGGTTTGTGGTATTCTTTCACCGCAGCACGTATACATGTCGCTGGCAGAGACTCAGATCAAGCAAGAGGAACTGATCAACAAGAATCCCATCTCAAAGGTGAGACTGATAACAGAATGTGCCACAATATCAGGATATGTTACCCGGTAGTATCAGAATATGCAAAAACATCAGAATATTTCATAGTATCAGGATCTGTCATCGTTTCAGAATATGTTATAGTACGGTACCGGTATTTCATAGTATCAGGATATGCCATAGATAGTATCAGAATATGTCATAGTATCAGATTATGCCATAGTTTCAGAATATGCCATAGTATCAGAATATGCCATACATGTAGTATCAGAATATGCCATAGTATCAGAATATGTCATAGTATCAGAATATGCCATAGTATCAGAATATGTCATAGTATCATAATATGTCATAGTATCTTAATATGTCATAGTATCAGAATATGCCATAGTATCAGAATATGTCATAGTATCAGAATATGCCATAGTATCAGAATATGTCATAGTATCAGAATGTCATAGTATCAGAATATGCCATAGTATAGGAATATGTCATACATGTAGTATCAGAATATGTCATAGTATCAGAATATGTCATAGCATCAGAATGTCCCATGTATATTATAACCCATGTTATTGAATTTCATGGCATCAGAATCATCGTGATGTGAACAGATTTGGACCTTGTGTAGTCCTGCTTACTTCAGTCCCAGCTTTTGTACATCACCATACACATTTGAAGAAGGTGGTTTGCAAGTTGCTTGTGTCTTGAGTCTGAGTCAGCATATGTGGGCTGTGTTTTGCCTTGTAGGGAGATGAGCACATCCCAGCCACAGCAACAGAGAGCTTGTATCAGGCCATGCTGCCAAATCTACCACAGTACATGGTATGTGTCAGCATTATAATCCGCCTCATTGTCCGCATCATCTTTCCTCCCCTTACTCGTCCTCAGCTTTCTTATCTTTCTTGTCCTCTTTTTTCCTCCTACTTTTCCTCATCCTCCTGGTCCTCATTCTCCACATTTTCCTCATCCTTGTCCTCCCTTTCCTCATCCTCTTCATACTCCTAATCCTAAGAGGAGGATGGGGGCATCCTCCGCTTCCTCATCCTTCTACTCCTCCTCATCCTTCTCCTGCTTCTCCTCCTAGCCATCCTCATCCTCCTCCTCCTCCTCCTAATCACTTCCCTTGTTAAGATAAAGCTAATTTGGATTTAAAAAGTATATGAAACAGGCACTTGGCTTAAAGGCCCAATACAACATTGGTAAAGGTCAAAAGATTGCCACTGTTTTTTGTGTTAAACCATGAAACATCCCCAAAAAGCAATCCTGCGTTTTAGCTCAAATGGTGATCTGAGAAAGTAGAAAAAGGTCAAAAACCGTCAAGGTTTTTGCACCATTCTGTAGTGTAAGAAATAATTTATGACTTGCGAGTAATAAACTATTTGTTGATGTTTGAGTGAAGATTTCTCGAAAAGTTCAGCATCCAAGACCGTAAGATTTCAACATGGGGATTCTATCATGACCATCTACAAACTGTGTAAATTAGAAGGAATTCTGTGGACATCGATGTTTTCCGATCTTCCCAATGTTGTATTGGGCCTTTAAAGACTTCAGCCACAATTGAATTGGTGACCCCATTTCTCGTCCAACTCTCATTGTCTGTATCCATTCCCCGCCCGATGGGACAGATCTCCTTGCTTAAGATCCTCCTGGCGGCCGCCCCAACGTCCAAGGCCAAGACTGACTCCATCAACATCCTTGCTGACGTGCTGCCCGAGGAAATGCCGTAAGTTATCTCGTAGGTCCAGGACGGGATTCTCGACCTCGCCATCCAAAAACCTTCGAAACAAAGAAGTGGAGGAATACATACGGGGCCAATTTCCTTGAAGCTGCTGAAGTGCACAAATTTGGTTCGCGGTGACACCATGCAATTTCTCTTTTGTGAGTATGTCAGTTCTGAAAAGAACCGGAGGAACTCGACGTTTCAACCGATATACTCTGATTGTCTTCAGGAGACTAAAGGCAATGAGGTTATGCCAAAAGAAAATGTTTGGGAAAAAGCTTGACTGACTTAAGCATGACCATCAATGCGACTCATGGTATCAGAATTCTAGGTGAGCCACGATGCTGGTCATTTTTTGGGCCCGTCTGTTTCTAGCCAGAGTGGCAAGCCAGGCATTGGTAAATTTTGTGTGTTGCTTTCATTGTGTGCTAAATGAGCTTTTAAGGTTTTCATGGTGAGAATAGCAGGAGTAATACAGTAGGTTTGCGGTGACACCATGTACAACTCTCTCTTTTGTGAGTATGTGTGGTTCTGAAAAGAACCGGAGGAACTTGACGTTTCGAACAGTGTGCTCTGTTCGTCCTCAGGAGCTGGATTCCAACTGGGAGTGGGGCTTATGTAGTGTAGAGAGGGATCCTGGTGAGCGGGATTAGCTCAGTGAAGGGCGAAGGCGGGAACTGTAAAGGCGGGAACAAGGGATGCTGCACTGGATCCTAGTTGTGGGTATACTGTGTGTGCTCACTCAGGTGTGTCATTTGTAGTGGACAGCTGGGGGTGAACAACTGTTGCCAAGGGGAGACTAGTGGAGAGGGCCTAGTTGTCCTAGGGTATAGGAGACCCATCGGACTGGGGTGTGAGTATGGGGCGCCAGATGTCCGCTGATGTTGACCCCTATGTCTTGGGGGACTGCGTCATGCCTGTAGATCTCATTGTGTGTTGTCGTCGTTTCCATAGGATCACCGTGCTGCAGTCCATGAAGCTGGGTGTGGATGTGAACAGACACAAAGAGATCATTGTCAAGTCTATATCTGCCCTGGTCCTGCTGCTCCTAAAACACTTTAAGCTGAATCATGTCTATCAGGTACCTACCTCCCCCCCCCCCCTCCCCCTGCCCCCTCACCCTCAATTGAATGATATTGGAAACTGCTTTCTGACTTATAAATGGCATCAATGCAATTCTCAAAAAGTCTCAAATTTTCTCAACAATTCTTAACAATTCTCAAAAACTCTCAAAATATTTTAAATTTTTTTTTTTAAATCTCCAAAATGCTCAAAATTTCTAAAATATTCTAAAAAAGTTTTTTAACAATCTCCAGAAATCTCAAGAATTCTAAAAAGAAAAATTAAAAAAATCTTTAATTTTTTTTTTAAATATAAAAAAAATCTCCAAAAAATTAAAACATAAATGAAAAAAATCTCAGTATTTAGAAGGGAGATTTGAAATGGGCTCAAAATGATATACAGAAGTGCTTACTGAAATTCACCCAAATTGCAAATAACAAAAAAATTAGAGCCTGATGTTTGGATCCTAGGACCTTTAGAAGGGAGATTTATAAATGTACACTAAAGTGATATACAAACGTGTTGCAAGCTGCTAGGTTACTCAAATCACCCTAATGCAAAGCTCAAAATTTGGAGGGCCTGACATTTCGATCCCAGCAGGACCTTGCCGAGGAAGGTCCTGGACACAAAGTAATTCAACAAATGTTCTTGCAAGATTCTTGCCAGCTAGAAAAAACCAGATACAAAAAAAAACCACCCATGAATCTATTAACAAAAAAGGTATTAGAGGGTCCGACATTTCAATCCCATGACAAGTACATGTATCTCTCTCAAGAAAGCAAACTTTTGATGGTTACTTTTTCTTGCAGTTTGAATTCATGAGCCAGCACTTGGTGTTTGCCAACTGCATTCCACTGGTGCTCAAGTTCTTCAACCAGAACATCACGGCTTACATCAGCACCAAGAACAGGTACCTGTAGCTGCCTAGGTAGTAGTGGGTCTTCATTCAACTGCTACCAGCTCCTGTAGAATCAATACCTTTGTCTGACTTCCAATTCACTAGACAACCCCCCCCTCATTTCTCTCCCTGTCTTTCTGAGCAAGCTGGTTTTTGTTTGTTTCAACTTCCATTCACAACAGGGGGGGGGGATTGGGAAGGCCGCCATCTACGGGCTGGATTTCCCCTTTTGGAGTTGTTTCCAAATACCAATTTTCGTGAAATCCTTGTGGAGACCTACACACCTTCGGAAAGTCCCCGTGGAGACATATTCAGCCTGTTGTCCCAGGTCTCCTCAAGGCACTAGATTCCTGGCCGTCATTACCCCAAAATTTTAGTAAAATTATAGAGTTCACGAGGACTCAATGGAGATCCTGGCTGTGACATCTCTTGTGAAGCCGTCCGCGATGGCTGTTCGGGCACGACTCTCTCAGTGTGCTGACACTCGGTGTCATTCAGACATTCATTATCAGTCAGTATGTACCATCCGTGGCTAACCAGTTTTTTGTTTTGTTTTCCCCCTTGTCCGTGTGCGCGTTTGCAGCATCAATGTGATTGACTTCCCGCTCTGTGTCATTGGTGACCAGCCGGAGCTGACGGCAGAGAGCCTGGTAAGTCCGAGGCCCGGTCGTGTCATTCTGGCCGCAGTCCCTGGCTTTTTAGCCGGCTGACGTTGGAGGGGCGTTCGGAATCGATCAGCCCCGCGGTCCGTTTCACCAAACTCCCCCGATGGACTCGCCCCTGGGTCCAATTTCATGGAGTGGGTCGTCCATCGTGAGCCGCGCTATGATGAATCCAATAGTGATGTGACATTGATTGGCGTGCCGTGCTCTTTCGAGCCCACTACCGATTGCCGCTCATGGAGCGCCTGGCCGAGTGGTCCAGTGTCTCAGATGCAGATTGGAATCCATCGCACAACCTCGACCAGCTCGGTGGTCAAGAGGTTGAGACGTCTGCATCAGAAAGCTGTTTTGTACAGCATTTTGTTTTGTATAGTTTCAAGTGGAAGGATTGCTGTGACACCGTGTAGCACTGGTCTTTCGAGAAGGAGTGCGGCTCTGAAAGGAGCCTGAGTTACTGGCTCTTTTCAGAGCTACGCTGTGTCACTGCGAACCTTCCACTTAGCATCTCCACTGTGCAAACCTACAAGTCGTATAGTTTGATATCATTCAAGACAGCCAGCATTATTTTCGTCATCGTAGTTTTGTCTGACCTCTAAGGACATTCTTGTTGTTTTTTAGGAGGCGGGTGACATCTCTCCCTACTGCTGGAGGAATCTCTTCTCTTGCATCAACCTTCTGAGGATCCTAAATAAGCTGACCAAATGGAAACACTCCAGGACCATGGTAGGAATAAAGACTACAACACAGGCTGAAAGCTTCCACCTTCATAAAGGATAGCTGGCACAATGTAATGGTGCCAAACATGGATCGTTTAAAGGCCCAATACAACATTAGGATGATCGGAAAACATCAATGTCCACAGATTTCCTTCTATTTTACACAGTTTGTAGATGGTCATGATAGAATCCTCATGTTGAAATCTTACGGACGGGGAGGCTGCACTTCTCGAGAAATCTTCACTCAAACATTGACAATTGACAAACAGTTTATTACTTGCAAGTGATAAACTTTTTCTCACACTACAGAATGGTGCGAAAACCGTGACGGTTTTTGGCCTTTTTCTTCTTTCTCAGATCACCATTTGAGCTCAAACCTTTGCAGGATTTCTGATTCTGGAATGTTTGATTGTTTAACACACAAGCTGTGGCAATCTGTGGCAATCTTTTGACCCTTACCAATGTTGTATAGGGCCTTTAATGGCCTTTAATGGCTCACTCCATCTGGAAATATCCCTGGGGTATCACCTTTCTAGCCAGTATGCACAGGGGAGCATGATCTAAATGTACCATAAATGTACCGTAATAGGATTTTAAGAAAGGAAGAAAGAAGTTTAATATAAATTCTAAAACTGGGCAAGCAATACTTGATTGGGAGTGAAGAACTGATTGGGTTGGATGTCGGCTTCACCTACATTGCTGACTTCACCTGGGGTGCTGGCTTAAGTCTTTTTTTTCATGTTGATCTTACCTTGGTTGCTGGCTTCACCTTGGGTGCTGGCTTCACCTTGGGTGCCGGTTTCATTATTTAGTGCTGACTTCACCTGGGGCGCTGGCCACGCATGGGGTACTGGCTTCACCTGGGGTGTGGGTTTCATTATTTAGTGCTGACTTCACCTGGGGTGCTGGTCACACATGGGGTACTGGCTTCACCTGGGATGCTGGCTTCACCTTGGGTGTGGGTTTCATTATTTAGTGCTGACTTCACCTGGGGTGCTCGCCACACATAGGGGAACTGGTTTCACCTGGGATGCTGGCTTCACCTGGGATGCTGGCTTCACCTGGGGTGCTGGCCACACATGGGGGTACTGGTTTCACCTGGGATGCTGGCTTCACCTGGAATGCTGGCTTCACCTGGGATGCTGGCTTCACCTGGGGTGCTGGCCACACATGGGGGTACTGGTTTCACCTGGGATGCTGGCTTCACCTTTGATGCTGGCTTCACCTTGCCCTCCTCTTTTCTTTGCTCACCCAGATGCTGGTGGTCTTCAAGTCGGCGCCCATCCTGAAGCGAGCGCTGAAGGTCAAGCAGGCCATGATGCAGGTGTACGTGCTGAAGCTGCTCAAGGTGCAGACCAAGTACCTGGGCCGGCAGTGGCGCAAGAGCAACATGAAGACTATGTCTGCCATCTACCAGAAGGTCCGCCACCGACTCAACGATGACTGGGCCTATGGCAATGGTAAGGGCTGCGACAGCGGGAATGGCTGTTGCTACGTGGCATTGGTACATCGACCTTTGAATAACCAAAATGCTAATCCCAGAATTTGAGAGGCCCTGACGTTTAAATCCAGTTCTCACAGTCAAAAAGATTGGTCCTACGAGGCTCAAAACATCAGGCACTCTAAGTTTTTTAGATTTGCATTTTGTTCGTTTAAATCGGCAATTGGCAAAATTGATGACTTCTAAAGTTATTGTTTTACTTCTACTCTACAAACCTCTTCAAATTACCTTTAAATTGGGATTAATTGACTGCCACATTTGTGTGTGTAATAATATGCTTTTTCAAAACAAGCTGATCAATGGGGGAACATTAAATGCCTGTCAAATGAATCAATACGAGTAAAGTACCATATGTGTACATGGGTGTCAAACCAGTCAGACATCTGTGTGGCTTTTGTCTTGCAACACATGGTGTTTTTGTGGTAGGCTGAACAGAGTCTTTGTTTGAAACTTGGACAATAGTGGCACCGGGATTCGTAGGGCCTGGCGCATAGCAGCACCACCGCACTCAATTTCACCATAGTCATTGATGCACATAAACCATGTGGCTATTTTTTTATCAAAACTGACAATGGATTATCCATTGTAAGTTGAGTTACTAAGCATTGTAAGGCTTTGTGAAATCTAACCCCGGAGGTCACGGATCGAAGAGGTTAACCCATTGATTGTCAAATTGGGGAAATTTTTTGGAAGAGCGCAAGCTTCCTCCGAGATTGAAACTGGGATTTTTGTTTGGACCTTGTGCTTTGGGATGGCAGACATGGACGCCCGCCCGTGGGACTTCCAGGCGGAGGAGTGCGCCCTCAGGGCCTGCGTGGACCGCTTCAACACGCGCCGCTACGACCACGCCACCGTCCAGGAGCCAGAGTACCAGCCGGTGGACAACAACCCACAGAGCGTCCTCAGCCAGAAGATGGAGCTGAGCGAGGAGTTCAAGCACTTCTACGAGACCTGGCTGGACCGGGAGGTCTTCACCACCCAGGTGGACTGGGACCTGCTGCTCAAGGACAAGATCTGCACCTAAGGGGGGAGGGAGGGAGCAGGGAGGGAGGGATTGAGGAAGGGGAAGGGGTAGGGAGGGAGGAAGGGAGGGAGGGAGGGGGCAGGGCCCTGGGGGCAGGGAGGGAGGGGGCAGGGAGGGAGGGATTGAGGAAGGGGAAGGGGTAGGGAGGGAGGGAGGGAGGGAGGGAAGACAGGAAGGGAGGGGGTAGGGAGGGAGGGGCAGGGAGGAAGGGATTGAGGTAGCGGAAGTGGGTAGGGAGGGAGGGAGGGAAGACAGGAAGGGAGGGGGTAGGGAGGGAGGGAAGACAGGAAGGAAGGGGGTAGAGAGGGAGGGAAGACAGGAAGGGAGGGGGTAGGGAGGGAGGGAAGACAGGAAGGGAGGGGGAAGGGAGGGGGGGGGCAGGGAGGAAGGGATGGGGAAGGGCAGGGAGGGGGCAATGGCAGGGAGGGATGGGAAGGGCAGGGCTTGGAGGGAGGGGGGAAGGGATGGAGGGGGCAGTTGCAGGGAGGGAAGCAAAGAGGGAGGGGAAAGGGGCAGGGAGGGGAGGGCAGGGAGTGAGGGGTGAAGGCAGGGAGTGAAGGGGAAATGGGGAATTTGTTGAATCAGATGGGGGAGAGGATTGTGGAAGAGAGGCTGGGATACAGCTGAGGTTTTTTTAAGGAAGAGCAGGTGGAAAAGGGCACTTGGATAAATAACATTTTGTAGGTATTTCAGTGAGGGTTTGCCCTACTAGGCTTGTTATTAGCACCTGGTGCTTTGTCTAATTGCCTGCTGAAAATAATTCCTACAACTTCCTTAGATATTGTGCCAGAAACCGAACTTTATATTACACTGTCTGAGAATTTAACAGTGGAGCTGTCAATCACCCCCTGGCCCTTTGTAGACTGGTTTTTCTCCCCGGGCGTGTAACTTATTCAAAGTACTATGATTTGGTTCTTCTTCTTTTTTTTACTCCGCGTCTGGAGTTCTTGAGATTAATCTGAGAAAGAAAAAAAATATGCACAAGGAAAAGTAATATTTGTGTATTTGTGGGTTGTCTCAGAAAATACCCATAATTTAAACGCTGAAAGTAGGCATCAGTGCTGTCACTCACATCCCAAATAATGTACATATATATAAATACACAAATACATATTACGGTGATATACAAAAATGTTGCAAACTGCTTACTGACTAAAATTACCAAAAAGTAAATCTAAAATTTAGTGGGCCTGACGTTTCGATCCTAGCAGGACCTTTCTCAAAGGCAGCACTCTGCCTTTGAGAAAGGTCCTGCTAGGATCGAAACGTCAGGCCCACTAAATTTTAGAAATACGTATTACGTTCGTTCGCCTAGCAAAGAGTGTGCGCATGGGCTTGCATGACTACAAATACGAGGGCCCTTAATGGAGCCCGAGACCAGGCTCTGGGTCGGGCTTCGTCCCGGTCAAAGAAAACCTGAAAATACAGATTGTGGTGAATTTGAAGGGTTGTGTTCTCGTTGGAGTTTTCAGAGGGGTGAAACACTGCACGAATCATGCTCTCCTTTGGACATTATAGCGAGGGTAAGAAATTAAAGACCGATCGTGAGCCATAGCCTTGGCTTTATTCCATGACGGACCTACGACTGTAATGCTTGTGCAGTCATTAACAAGCGTCGGTGCAGCTGTTTTTTTAATTTGCGTTAGTGCTGCGGAAATTGCATGGAGGCGTAGCGCAGCCAGACATGCAAAAAAAAAGCGGCGCTATCTGGTTGGCGTGAGATAAGTCGCACGTACGATACAGAAAGCCGTTCCATGCGAGAGAGGTTTCGCAAGCAAATGTATAGTTAGTGCAGCGGACACGTCATCAATATGACGTCATACGCCACTTGCTATCAGCTTAACGTGTGGATGACACAGATATCTACACTTAAGTAAGAAATATCTACACGTAAGTAAGAAATGCGTAGGAAAATTTGGTTTGCTGTTTTTTGGGGGTTTTTTTTTGCCATATGTATGAATTGTCTGTATACATGTAGGTCTACATATGCGGGCCAATTTTGTGAGTTTAAAGGACTTCGAAATATGGGATTAGTCTCAATGCATGGTGTCGGAAATAGACTTCGTTTCAGATTGATTTTATCACGCGTTGGGATTGCAAACAGCGCCATCAATACGCCAGGATTGCGAAACGACGGAATGGCTACTAACAGGTTCGAATAGCGTATACGAACGCACTATGTGTATACTGTACGTTCGCATGCGAAACCTCTCTAAGGCCGTGTGCGATACAGGCTTCCAGAACTACAACTAGGGCTATTGTTTTCGCATTTCCGGCTATGGGGGAAGACCTAGACCTACCGGGTAGCTCTAGACGCCCGTTTCAGACACGGCCTAATCGTTCCTACGAGATACATGTATACTGTACACAGTTGCACGTTCGAGATAAGACGCCCGTGAGAGCTACCAAGCCGAGTACAGTACGTACGAGATCATAATATGCACGTTACTTAGGAGAGAAAAAAACACCTATATTTGTCTCAAGAATTCAGTGTAGGAACTGTGTCACGTCAAGTCACTGTTAGTACAAGACTGCATTTGACCCTATGGTCAATATTATCGTATGAACTACATGTATTATCTGGAAAGGGTGGTATTTTTATTAACAAGCATATCTGGCCATCTTATACCCGAGGTTTTCATCTCGTACGTACGACCATAGAGAGTACGACTTAGTATCGCGTAGTCGTACGTTCGAGATAGCTTGGCCCAATTTGTCTTTATGCTTGTCAGTTACGCTTCCGTAAATTAGTGTACTGTACTTCAACACCCGATTCCAACTCTTAACACTGGTTGTGCTTGCCTAAACATTTTAGGTTTAGTTGGTTTACATTTGCCTTACGTGAGTCTTCAAAAAAGCCGGGTACCAGGGCAATGCAATGATGGAGGTTCGTGAATGTAGGCCGCATGCGATTTCGTTTTACAGTACCGATAATGCGTCAGATTTTGGGACTAGTGAAGGGATGGAGGAAGGCTTTTCATGCATAGCCGAGAGTTGAAATCGGCATTTGACCTTACAGTGACATAGTATGCAGTGTGTTGGAAAGATAGTTGTCCAATGGCTACCTCCTTTTGAATCCGAGGGCGCCCTTCATATAAAAATGGCGTTGAACATAGATTGCCATATTGTTTATACTTTAAAACAGTTCATCTTGACCCTTGAGAGGTGAGACCCTAGCATTCACAACCGTTTGCAGTCCACTGTAGCCATCTCAGTTTGTATAGGTGTGTGCCTAAAACATGTCTGCAATGCGTGTGCAATAATCGGTCACCAATCCTCCGTTGTCCTAAAACTACATTACGAGTGGAGTTGTATTTAAAACGGGATTTCTTGTATCCAAACTGTTTGCTGTACCATAACAATGTAATAAATTAAAGACGTTGGTAGAAATTGTATTTATGGCAATGTGTCAAGTGTCTGTGCTTGGTATCGTGTAAGGAGTATTCTTCATCTCTCCTACCATAGGAATTACCTTAAAGTTATCAGTCTCCATTAATTAGAAATTGTACACCTGATGCACATCACACCATGTTTATGATGCACGATAGGAAATGATTGGCAGAGCGCACGACTGCAGCTTCAACCACATGCACCAACAGGTGATGTTGATCTCCAAAGGTATATACAGCGACTAATGGGTTAGATGCTTCTGACTGGCAGCCCCACCAAGCGAAGGTACTTGACTATTTGGGAGGCCTGAGGTAGGTTCAAATCCTGGTCTAGTCAAATAATGTATACAGTATGTTACTCAAACCATTTATCACAGCCAGGAAATCAGAAAGCCATCAGAGACAGACACATTGAATTGGATTCATTTTTTTTATTCATTTAAAAAAAACTACACACGAACAGTTCATGCAAACATGATATTCTTGAAATTAAAGTGTACTTTTTTTCGGGGTAGTGAAGTTCCGTCGACTAAGATCTTTTCAGGAATCCAAGAAGACTCCAATGGGAATGATGGATTGGTTGCCTAAGCAATAGAACTTATACATAGCCCTAGCATGCCTAGTAAACACAGGAAGACGTGCCATAATCCTCAATGGCAAGCATCACTTGGTGAAATGTTTAATTAAAGAGTTCCTCGATTATTCAGCCAAACTATTCTCTGGGTCTCCTGTTGTACGAATAGAGGTTTTTCACACCACGTCACCTGACCTCCACAGGCTAATTAGCACGTCCGCAGGAGCATCCAAATCCGCAGAAGTGCAAGCAAATGTCTAATCTCAGTATTTCTATTGGACATTTGATGACTCAAAGGCACCCACGTTCCACGTAAATCCGTGTGAATTGAATGCTAACCCTCAAAAAACCTCTATACTGAAAACTGCTCCCTCACCAGAATGACAAGATATGTACAAATCTATACAAACAAAAATAAGTAAGAGGGTCTGAAATTTCAATCCTAGCAGGGTATTTCTCAAGGGCAATTTGCATTAGACAAAGCTCCTGCTGGAAAGGATTGCAATGTCATCAGCCCTTGGACCTTTGGCTGCATCCCATCTGATGATGATGCTGCTTGCATGAGCTCCAAAGATTGCTGGAGCAAGTGGAAGCATGTCAAGCAACAGTGTGTGAGCACTGGAGCAAGACGTAGCTTGGCCCAGCCATGAGCTTGTTGAACCATGCTAGGAGGTGGCAGTCACTTCTGTTTTTTTTCTCAGGAAGAGTGGAAGGTTTGCGGTGACACCATGTATAGCGCTTCTCTTTCACGAAGGAGTGTGGCTCTGAAAAGAGCCGGTAACTCAATGTTTCGGGTAGTGGGTACTCTGCCCGTGGTCAGGAGACTGTAGGATTCCAACTATCGTCTGTGTTTATAAGCCCGATGAAAGCGCTGGGGTGTGGAGAAGGCCCCAGCACTTTCATCAGGCATTTTATCAGGCGTATCAACACTGATGATAGTTGGAATCCAGCAGTCTCCTGATGACGGGTGGAGTACACACTGCCCGAAACGTTGAGTTACCGGCTCTTTTCAGAGCCACACTCCTTTCTCGAAAGAGAAGTGTTACACGGTGTCACTGCAAACCTTCCACTCTTTAGTATTTCCACCGTGCAAACCTCCAAGTCTTTTTTTCTCAGGACATACATGCAATTGAGGATCTCTCTAGGGTTCAGGGAGGAGGAGGGAGGTGGGGGGGGGAGCTGGTTCAGAACGCATTGTGCTGCAGTCCCTGCATCTGGGCTTCGTCTGCCAATGAAGGCTCCATGTCAATCCAGCACAAAGTATCCCAAGTTCTTATTCTTTGTTTTGTTGCTGGAGATGATCTCAATCTCACCTTCCTGAAAGATGCTCTTGACGGAAACTGTTACAATCAAACAGAGTAAATACCAAAAGAAAATGTTGCAAACTGCTCACTGTCTATTAAAAAAAGACCTGCGATACATAAATCTAAAAAGTTAGAGGGCCTGTCGTTTCGATCGTTTTGATCCCAGCAGGACCTTTGCCTTTGAGAAAGGTGCTGCTAGGATCAAAATGTCAGGCCCTCTCTAACTTTTGAGACAATCAAATAGAATTGACATGTACAGATCAGGCATGCAAATTTGAACTTAATAGCAAAACAAAAACCCTGAATATGGTCATTGTATGCACACACTCACTGGTATCAGTCAGCTGAATGCATGCACTGCTTAGTTTAGTTTAGTTCAGTTTAATTCTTTTTCACAGCATCAATCTACAATGTATGCACATATCACAGAATGTACATCACAGATAATGAATGGGCACACTTAATAGGGAAGAGACTGGCACATTGAGTGATAACTTTATAAAATCAAAATTGTGATTCTTGGAATAGCCCATCCTGGCACAATGAATGAGCAGTAGAGACCAAGCCAAGTCTAGTTCTGACTTTGAGAGACAAATGGATTGAGATTCCAAAGAGAAACTGGAAGGAAGCAACTCACGGAGGTTTGGATTTGTGTGAGTTGCAGCCTGTTGTCTTTTCTCCATGAAGCTGGGAGCTACCGGTAGGTAGCTGGGCCTTATCTCAATCTGACCTTCCTGAAAGATGCTCTTGACCGAATCTGTTCAAAGAGAATTGGCACGTACAGATTTGATTTTATAGCCAAAAATTAAATGACATTTAGCAATTGACTGTTAGGGAAGGCCTCCGACCAGCAAGCATTGTGACACACTGAATGGCCCACTGTGTGCACACTGTAGAGGGTCATTGTATCTACGCAGTCCCTGCTATCAGTCAGCTGAATGCAGGCACTGTGGTTCACTGAATGGCCCACTGTGTGCACTCTGAATAGGGTCATTGCATCCACACAGTCCCTGGTAACAGTCAGCTAAATGCAGGCACTGTGGTTCACTGAATGGCCCACTGTGTGCACACTGTATAGGGTCATTGTACCCACACAGTCCCTGGTATCAGTCAGCTGAATGCAGGCACAGTGGTTCACTGAATGGCCCACTGTGTGCACTCTGAATAGGGTCATTGCATCCACACAGTCCCTGGTATCAGTCAGCTGAATGCAGGCACTGTGGTTCACTGAATGGCCCACTGTGTACACTCTGAATAGGGTCATTGCATCCACACAGTCCCTGGTATCAGTCAGCTGAATACAGGCACTGTGGTTCACTGAATGGCCCACTGTGTGCACTCTGAATAGGGTCATTGTATCCACTCAGTCCCTGGTATCAGTCAGCTGAATGCACGCACTGTGGTTCACTGAATGGCCCACTGTGTACACTCTGAATAGGGTCATTGTATCCACTCAGTCCCTGGTATCAGTCAGCTGAATGCAGGCACTGTGGTTCACTGAATGGCCCACTGTGTGCACTCTGAATAGGGTCATTGTATCCACTCAGTCCCTGGTATCAGTCAGCTGAATGCACGCACTGTGGTTCACTGAATGGCCCACTGTGTACACTCTGAATAGGGTCATTGCATCCACACAGTCCCTGGTATCAGTCAGCTGAATGCAGGCACTGTGGTTCACTGAATGGCCCACTGTGTGCACTCTGAATAGAGTCATTGCATTCACACAGTCCCTGGTATCAGTCAGCTGAATGCAGGCACTGTGGTTCACTGAATGGCCCACTGTGTGCACTCTGAATAGGGTCATTGCATCCACACAGTCCCTGGTATTAGTCAGCTGAATGCAGGCACTGTGGTTCACTGAATGGCCCACTGTGTGCACTCTGAATAGGGTCATTGCATCCACACAGTCCCTGGTATTAGTCCGCTGAATGCAGGCACTGTGGTTCACTGAATGGCCCACTGTGTGCACTCTGAATAGGGTCATTGCATCCACACAGTCCCTGGTATTAGTCAGCTGAATGCAGGCACTGTGGTTCACTGAATGGCCCACTGTGTGCACTCTGAATAGGGTCATTGCATCCACACAGTCCCTGCTATCAGTCAGCTGAATACAGGCACTGTGGTTCACTGAATGGCCCACTGTGTGCACTCTGAATGGGGTCATTGCATCCACACAGTCCCTGGTATCAGTCGGCTGAATGGGTGCACTGTGATTCACGGAATAGCCCATCCTGTACACCATGAATAAGCAGTAGATACCAAACCGAATAAGTTCAGACTTTGAGTGACAAATGGATTGAGATTCCAAAGAGAAACTGGAAGGAAGCAACTCACGGAGGTTTGGATTTGTGTGAGGTGCAGCCTGTTGTCTTTTCTCCATGAAGCTGGGAGCTACCGGTAGGTAGCTGGGCCTTATCTCAATCTGACCTTCCTGAAAGATGCTCTTGACCGAATCTGTTCAAAGAGAATTGGCACGTACAGATTTGATTTTATAGCCAAAAATTAAATGACATTTAGCATTTGACTGTTAGGGAAGGCCTCCGACTAGCAAGCATTGTGACACACTGAATGGCCCACTGTGTGCACACTGTATAGGGTCATTGTATCTACGCAGTCCCTGGTATCAGTCAGCTGAATGCAGGCACTGTGGTTCACTGAATGGCCCACTGTGTGCACACTGTATAGGGTCATTGTACCCACACAGTCCCTGGTATCAGTCAGCTGAATGCAGGCACAGTGGTTCACTGAATGGCCCACTGTGTGCACTCTGAATAGGGTCATTGCATCCACACAGTCCCTGGTATCAGTCAGCTGAATGCAGGCACTGTGGTTCACTGAATGGCCCACTGTGTGCACTCTGAATAGGGTCATTGTATCCACTCAGTCCCTGGTATCAGTCAGCTGAATGCCGGCACTGTGGTTTACTGAATGACCCACTGTGTGCACTCTGAATAGGGTCATTGCATCCACACAGTCCCTGGTATCAGTCAGCTGAATGCAGGCACTGTGGTTCACTGAATGGCCCACTGTGTGCACTCTGAATAGAGTCATTGCATCCACACAGTCCCTGCTATCAGTCAGCTGAATGCAGGCACTGTGGTTCACTGAATGGCCCACTGTGTGCACTCTGAATAGGGTCATTGCATCCACACAGTCCCTGGTATTAGTCAGCTGAATGCAGGCACTGTGGTTCACTGAATGGCCCACTGTGTGCACTCTGAATGGGGTCATTGCATCCACACAGTCCCTGGTATCAGTCGGCTGAATGGGTGCACTGTGATTCACGGAATAGCCCATCCTGTACACCATGAATAAGCAGTAGATACCAAACCGAATAAGTTCAGACTTTGAGTGACAAATGGATTGAGATTCCAAAGAGAAACTGGAAGGAAGCAACTCACGGAGGTTTGGATTTGTGTGAGGTGCAGCCTGTTGTCTTTTCTCCATGAAGCTGGGAGCTACCGGTAGGTAGCTGGGCCTTATCTCAATCTGACCTTCCTGAAAGATGCTCTTGACCGAATCTGTTCAAAGAGAATTGGCACGTACAGATTTGATTTTATAGCCAAAAATTAAATGACATTTAGCATTTGACTGTTAGGGAAGGCCTCCGACCAGCAAGCATTGTGACACACTGAATGGCCCACTGTGTGCACACTGTATAGGGTCATTGTATCTACACAGTCCCTGGTATCAGTCAGCTGAATGCAGGCACAGTGGTTCACTGAATGGCCCACTGTGTACACTCTAAATAGGGGCATTGCATCCACACAGTCCCTTGTATCAGTCAGCTGAATGCAGGCACTGTGGTTCACTGAATGGCCCACTGTGTACACTCTAAATAGGATCATTGCATCCACACAGTCCCTGGTATCAGTCAGCTGAATGGAGGCACTGTGATTCACGGAATAGCCCATCTTGTACACCATGAATAAGCAGTAGATACCAAACCGAATAAGTTCAGACATATTCACTCCTATTCACTCTCTTCCCCCTTCCTTCGTGTACATGTATCTGTTTTGTCCTTGTCACTCTGCCTTTGAGAAAGGTCCTGCTAGGATCGAAACGTCAGGCCCACTAAACTTTAAGATTTGCATTGTGGTAATTTTAGTCAGTAAGCAGTTTGCAACATTTTTGTATATCACTTTAAGTTCAGACTTTGAGCGACAAATGGATTGAGATTCCAAAGAGAAACTGGAAAGAAGCAACTCACGGAGGTTTGGATTGGTGCGAGGTGCAGCCTGTTGTCTTTCCTCCATGGGGCTGGGAGCTCGTGTCAGTTTGACAGGGACAGGAGGGGTCTCAGGCAAAGACTCGGGCTCCGGGCTGGGTGAACCCTCCTCGCACTGGAACTTCAGAATGAAAAGCTGGCAGCCAAAGAAAGAAGAGCCACACATTTAGAGAGCCTGACGCTTCAATCTGAGCCAGACCTTTCTCAAAGGCAGAAAGCCCAGAAACAAACAAATGAAGAAAATAATGAACGAACGAATGAACGAACAAATGAACAAACGGACGAACAAATGAACAAACTGATGAACAAACATACAAACTAACAAACACGAACAAATGGATGAATAAATGAATGAACGAGCGAACGAACGAGCAAGATAGCGAGTGAGTAAACGAACAAATGAACAAACAAACAGAAATATCTCAAAATTTAGTGGGCCTGACGTTTTGATCCTAGCAGGACCTTTCTCAAAGGCAGAGTGACAAGGACAACACAGATACATGTACACGAAGGAAGGGGGAAGAGAGTGAATAGGACACGGATGAGAAAAAAGGGACAGAGAGTTAAGCTGGTAGGGAGAAATCAAAGGGAAGGGCAAGGAGTAGGGTAGGAATAGTGAGAAGAGGGGGAAAGATCAAAGAGAGAAGTGTGGAGGAGTGAACACAAAAGATGGAAATATTGGGGACAACAGAAACAAACAGCAACGGTACAAAACAAGCACAAAGGAACAGTAACAATATCAGAAGAAACAGCCAAAATAAAAGCTACAGCACTTAACAATTGGTTCATCATTTGTCTACTATCCATCATATTATTCCACAGCATAATATTCCATTTTTTCACAACACAAACCTCTGGTTCTTCTTGGAAATTTTCTGATTCACTTTTCCCTTCCACGATTAAATGGTCAGTTTCGTCCTCCTTTGAGGGGGGGGGGGATGGGGATTAAAGAGATCCAAAATTCAGAATAAAATGATTAGAAAGAAACAATTATGACAATTTTAAATAAAAACTTACTTTGACTGGACGTGTATTTTTTTTTCTCCCAGGATGGGAAAGGCCACCATGAGCATCAAGGCGTGCTATTGGTTGCATTTTATCCACACACCGCACCAACACCTTCAGTGCACGCTTGTGGTGTAGTATACACCAGGTACACACATTATGTAGGCCTACACACATGTATACTGTACATGTACATGTACATGTATACTGTACATACTCCATACATGTACTCGAATCAAGATGTGGGTGGGCAAGTGGAATTATTATCATGAATACTTCACCATGCGTACACAAAATGCAACCAATAGCGCGCCTTGATGCTCAAGGCCTTTCCCGTCCTGGGAAAAAAAAAAATTAGGCTGACTGGACTGGGTTTGGAAACCTTGTCTCAGGTTGAATGTATCAGAGGCGTAGATTTGATTCCTAGTCAAAGTTCCTTCACTGTTTGTCAATTACTATCTGGAAAGTCCAGGCTAGTTTGCTTTTCTCTGCTTGTTTTCAGATGTATCAATTTTGACAACAAAATGTTTTGCGGTCTCCGGGTCAAATCCAAGGCCTTGTGAATCAAACCCCTAGATTTCCATTCTTCCCAGATTAGTGGGCCTGACGTTTCGATCCTAGCAGGCCCTTTCTCAAAGGCCTGCTAGGATCGAAACGTCAGGCCCACTAAATTTTGAGATTTGCATTTTGGTTAATTTTAGTCAGTAAGCAGTTTGCAACGTTTTTGTATATCCCTTCTCAGATTTGAGAAAGGTCCTGCTAGGATCGAAACGTCAGGCCCACTAAATTTTGAGATTTGCATTTTGGTAATTCTAGTCAGTAAGCAGTTTGCAACATTTTTGTATATCACTTCTCAGATTTGAGAAAGGTCCTGCTAGGATCAAAACGTCAGGCCCACTAAATTTTGAGATTTGCATTTTGGTAATTCTAGTCAGTAAGGAGTTTGCAACATTTTTGTATATCACTTCTCAGATTTGAGAAAGGTCCTGCTAGGATCAAAACGTCAGGCCCACTAAATTTTGAGATTTGCATTTTGGCAATTCTAGTCAGTAAAGCAGTTTGCAACATTTTTGTATATCCCTTCTCAGATTTGAGAAAGGTCCTGCTAGGATCGAAACGTCAGGCCCACTAAATCTTAAGATTTGCATTTTGGCAATTCTAGTCAGTAAGCAGTTTGCAACATTTTTGTTTATCACTTCGAAGATTTGAGAAAGGTCCTGCTAGGATCGAAACGTCAGGCCCACTAAATTTTAAGATTTGCATTTTGGTAATTTTAGTCAGTAAGCAGTTGTAAGCAGTTTGTATATCACTTCCCAGATTACCGTAGTTTGAAGCTTTTGAAAACAAGATATGCACGGAGACTTTTGGAAGGCAATAACCCACCTCAATGATGTATTCAGCTGGGACATTAGTCGGAGGGCTGAGCTGAACGGTTCCCGGTACTCGGTCCCCGCCCTGTGCCCGACCGTCTGCGGGAAGCCGGAACACATTGACTGGGACCGGTGAATGCTGGTCCGGCTTTGAAAGCTGCTTGACGACAGTCACCTGGTTCCCAGCAGTCATCCACTGCACCGGCGGAATTCTTCTCTTGTATTTCTGCAGCGATGATGTCCACAGGCCAAAATCTTTTCAAGGAGTCCAATTTATGTTCCTTGGTCTCCATTGACCTTGAACTATCCTTTCTAATTATCCGGTGGGTTATGATTATTGACAGATTAATTATGTGTATTACATGGCAGAGGGGGGGGGGGTAAATTACTTCCTATGCCTTTTACAAACCTATCTGAAGAGTTCCCATACCAGTAACAGGCAAGTACCCTCCTACCCAGTACTCCAGTGCTATTTATACACAGCATGGGCATATGGGCATATCCAGGCCGTGTGTGAGTGCAGCCATGCCAACACACACAAGGTACCTGATACCTGTTTGTTATCACCCCAGGCAAGGACGGATCACCCTAGCCAGTCTAACCTCATGAAGCGAAAACAGACTCTGGGCCTGTTGATGTCCTTGCAGGGCAGGCCTGAATTTTTTTGGGGGGGGAATCCTCTTGTGGTCATAATTATGGACGCCCCTCAAGACCGCGGTTACGTTTCATAACGGCTAACCTTCCACTGAGTCTAGTTTCCATTCTTAAAGTTGATAAACTTCGAAAAAAAATTCTTCAATGTGAAGTGCCGTGATGATCCTGATCTTGTCTGATGCAACTTTGATGTAACTTTTCATATTTTGTGGGGGGCATTCTGATTTTGTTGCCATCCCTGGCAAGTAGATTAGTTCTGCATATTTGAATAACTTTATTAAGAAGTTTACTTAACCAGTCTAAAATTCCGGCCCCCCCCCAAAAAAAAAAATGTAAAAAAATACCTATACAGATTTCCTATAAAAACGAGCCAGAAGGCCTCTACATCCCTTTCAGATTCTCATGGCATTAATTGATGAAATCCCTTAACCGAAGCTTTGCCGATGAAACTCACCTTCAATTTCTTCTCATACTTCTCCATGTCCTTCTTTTCCTGCAGGATGTAGGGCCACCTCTCCTCCTCACTCATAGCCTGCCATCTCGCAGCAGCCATTTTTGACAGCTCTCCAAACTGTGGCGAGCAGACCAATTTGATAACTGGGGAATCACGACACACTTCCCAACAGACTTTCCTCCACTTGTCAACATTAGAGATTTCTGCAAGTTTCACTTCTTTAGTACCTGTAAGTTGCACTTTCGTAGATACAATATGTTTTTTTTTTACATTCTTGAGAATCTTACTCAGTGAGGATTTGCCATTCAAGACATATAATTAGCACTTAATGCCAAGTGCTTTGCTTGATTGCCTACTGAACAAAAAATTACAGGCAACTTGGGATGGGATTTGAACCCACAACTCCAGCTGTCTAGTGCGGTCATCTTAATCACCTGACCACAAAAAGCCGGTTGAAGTTGTGTGGTAGAATCAAGTGAAGGATTTGCCAACGGTCTTTAAGATGGGATTTGAACCCACAACTCCAGCTGTCTAGTGCGGTCATCTTAACCACTTGACCACAAAAAGCCGGTTGAAGTTGTGTGGTAGAATCAAGTGAAGGATTTGCCATCGGTCTTTAAGATGGGATTTGAACCCACAACTCCACAAGTCTAGTGCGATCATCTTAATCACTTGACCACAAAAATCCGGTTGAAGTTGTGTGGTAGATTCAACTGAAGGATTTGCCATCTGCCTTCAATGCTGTAATTCACACCTACCGTCAAACCTGGTTTACTACTCTCCTTCCACTCCTCTCTCAGCTGCTTTCGGCAGTCCCTGCAGAAAGCAATGTAAGCATTGCACGGTTTCTTCGGGGCACGGCTGAGTTGTTTCAGGGTATCTGTTGAGGTTTGAAAGAAGAGAGAGGGGGAAAAAAAGGACCAAGAGCAACATAAAAAGTGGTGCTGCCTTGGAGGGCCCTTAACAACTTTGGATAGATAGGAATACAAACAATGCTCACAGATTTTCTTCTAATTTACACAGTTTGTAGATGGTCATGATAGAATCCTCATGTTGAAATTGTACAGTCTGGGAAGCTGTATTTTTCGAGAAATCTTCACTCAAGATAAAAACTCTATTTTTTGTACGATTCGTTTATTGCTGCCCTTAAAAACAAGCCGACAGTTTTGAATTACATTGTAAACCCCACGGACGTACATGAACACATGTACGTGTACATTTATACGCAGGTATGTGGTGGTTTTACGCCACAAATCAGTCGTCCATAGTCGGTAAAAAAACATGATGAGTGCACTATTTAGAAATTCAACTTAATCTCTCACAGGTTGGTGCAATTTTGCCCTTTTCAACTTTCTCAGATTATCAAAGACTTCACTGTATTGTTTTTTTTGGGGGGGCATGTTGAATGGTTTAACACACAAACTGTGATAATCTTTCAGCCTTTACCAATGTACCTGTAGGACTCAAGAAAGAGAGGCATTTTCTTTTTAAGAGAGATCCTGCTGTCTTGCCGTGATTGAAACATCAGCCCCTCTTCCTTCTTAAAGAAACATGCACATTTCTGGCCTCATTCTACTCAGTCAGCAGTCTGCAACATTAGCTGCGTTCGTTAAGGTCCGTGTTCTTTTCCCGGGATTCTTGACAGGATTTTTCTGAAGCCAGTGTGAAACACGATGAGCCACCCTCACTCCTCTGGCATGGAGCTACGTTATAATCTCCCTCTTGAGCTACAAATGCGTCAACGCAGAACACATCTGCGATTGGGTTCCTGGAAGCTGACCACTTACCGATCTTCGTTGCGATCTTTGACTTGATTCCTGGCTTGTGGTCCTCTTTCAACGGTAGAGGTACCTGATTATCAATATACATCATATTGACATTAATTACTTTGTAAATTCTAAAGGAAAAAAAAAAAAGATTCCTACGGTAGAGATATATGGCAGTTAATAGGTAAATGCTTCCGACTGGTGCTCCAACCCAGCAAACCCTGGATATAGCTCAGGTGTTAAAAAGCGCTGGCGCGTTAAACCAAGTCTTGGGGTCATGTCCCAGTCTAGTCAAATTTCCTTTGGTCTTTCTAAAAAAAAAAATAGTTCAAAAGTTCCCCGTCAGTTTTCCATTTTTGGGGTTTTGGATCGGATTGAAAATGAGGACGTGATCCGGAGATATACGGCAGTTGGATGTTTAACAGCTCCACACTGGTGCCCCACCACTTGAGAAGGCACCAACCTACAGGCTGTATGGCTCCAATGATAGAGTGTCGGTACACACACATCAAAACCCGAGGCCTAGTGACCAAATCCTGGCCACAGACAAACTTCTTTTGCCACTTGCTCTGTTGTTTCTTATTGGCAGCCCCCCCCCCCCCAAAAAAAAAAAAAGTTGACCCTTTGAAAGGCACAGACATCAAGCCCATGTTACACAAGGTAATTTCTCCAGTCAATCAGGCATCTGACTACAATGCATGTGGAAAAAAGGGAGCATTTTGACGAGAGTGTTTCCATATCCCTAAAGCCTGATGACATCGACTGGGACCGGTGAAGGCTGGACTGGCTTTGACAGCTGTTCAGTGGCAGGCACCTGGTTCACGGCAAGTCCATGGTTCACGGCAAGTCCCTGGTTCACGGCGAGCCCCTGGTTCACGGCGAGCCCCTGCTGCACTGCTAGAGGATTCTTCTCGGATTTCCGCTGCAATGGCATCCACAGAGGATAGCACAAAGGCAATCATTTCAGGGAGTCTAGGGTACCTACGTTCTCAAAGCTAAACTTCTTCAATGTGAAGTGCCCTGAAAAAAAAAAAAAAACTGATCCTCTTTGATTTTATTCCGCCGGGGGTTTGTCGATCCTGGAAAGTAGATTAGGGTCTGCATTATTGTATAACAGTGTTTTCTTAAACAGAGGTTTACTCCTTGCCCAGTCTCAAATTCCAAGATAAATACCTGCCGATCGCTACTGAAAGAAGAGTCCAGATTCACTTTATGTTTCTACTGGCTTCTCAACAAGCCAGAGGGCTTTCAAATGCTTTGAGATTCTCACTGTGTTCACTCATGAAACCCCACACGCACGCTCGGCCGGTGGGACTCACCTTCAACTCCTTCCGATACTTCTTCATCTCCTTCTTTTCTCGCTGGATATAGGGCCGCTTCTCCTCCTCACTCATAGCCCGCCATCTTGCACCGGCCATTTTCGATACGTCTCCAAACTATGGCAAGCAGACGAACTTTGTAACTGATGAATCATGACACACTTCAATTGACTTTCTGCCACTTTTCAGCATTTGCATATTTTTTTTTTTTGAAAGTCCCACATACATGTAGCAAGGTACACTAGTGTGACAGGCCATTTGCATATTGCCCTTGTATAGCGCCCTCGCTAAGCCAGTGTATCCTGCTTAGTAGTAGCACACAGCCATTAGGTCATGCATTCAGCACACAACCGTCCACTACAGTACCAAGTTCATCGACCAGCAAGTTTCAACTACAAGCACCTCATGACACTTCAATTTCTTCTAGGCTAGGTGTTTTGTTTTTTGTTTTGTTTAGCTATGCGTCGCCATTAAACGAACCGCAGTCAGTTGAATGTACACCATCCTTGTTGGCTACATTTCTACCGGTCACATTAGTCATGGATATAGTTTTTTGAAATTGGTGAGAATGTAACTCAATGAGGATTTGCCCTTCTTGACGTAATTAGCACTGTGCTTTGCTCGTCTGCCTGCCGAAAAGAAATTACAGGTTGCTTGGGGGTGGGTGGGTGGGGGGTCAGGGGTTTGAACCCCCTACTCCAGCTGTCTAGTGCAGTCGTCTTTAATAACCATTTGGCCACAGCGCTGGTTGAGGTCGTGCGGTAGATTTGAATCACTTAAAGTGATATACAAAAAATGTTGCAAACTGCTTACTGACTAAAATTACCAAAATGCAAATCTCAAAATTTAGTGGACCTGACGTTTTGATCATAGCAGGACCTTTCTCAAAGGCAGAGTGATATGGACAAAGTAACCCATGCGTGCTTTCTGATAATCCTTCTCTTGTGTTCACTCCTCCACACTTTGATCTTCCCCCCTCTTCTCACTAATCCCTACCCTACTCCTTGCCCTTCCCTTTGATCTCACCCTACCAGCTTTACTCTTTGTCCTTTGTTTCTCATCCGTGTCTTATTCACTCTCTTCCCCCTTCCTTCGTGTACATGTATCTGCTTTGTCCTTGTCACTCTGCCTTTGAGAAAGGTCCTGTTAGGATCGAAACGTCAGGCCCAGTCAATTTTGAGATTTGAATCACAGCGTCTCCAGCGGCCCCGCACTCTGCCATCCTAACTTACCGAAAGACGGGGTTCCCCGCTGTCACTCCACTTCTTTTTCAGCTGCCTGTTGAAGTCCTTGCTGAACGCGAAATAGGCCGGGCAGGGTTTCTTCGGGACACAGCTTGTCTTATTCGGGCTAACTGCTGAGTTCCACAGATGGGAGAAGAACGATGAAATCAAAGAGTTTACCACCATTAAAATATTTTCTCATAGATGACACACAATTTTTTTTTTTTTTTTTCAATTTTGATTTTGATCTGTGTTCCCATTTGAATAACAAATGTGTCAACCCATATTACATCTGCAATTTTGGGATTGGGTTCCTTAATTTTTTTTTTTTTTTAACTTACCTGACTTGGTCGGTTTTTTTGACCTCAGTACTTGCTTTTTGGCCTTTTTGGATTGCTTCCGTGCCTGATAATTAAGATCAATTACAATCATAATCAATTTTAACGTCCATGTATTTATATCTTTGTAAATTAGTGACTTTTTTCTCGTCTGGATAGAAAAAAGGGGTGTGGCCCCTGGAGATGTATGGCAGATGATGCTTAACCGGTCGACTTGTGACTGGTGCCCCTCCCCTTGAGAAGGCTCTCACCTACAGGCTGTATGGCCCGATGGTAGAGTGTCGGTACACACCATAGAGCTCTATAAATAAACCAGAGTGTGCACTCATCGCATGACGCATGCCGACAAGGGGACTGGGACGCCATTACCTAAGAGGTGCAAATGCATGGATCTTATCTCAATTTTTTACAAAAGAAAGTAGGACATTAAAATTCGCCAATCCCTTGAGGTATTGATGGCCTTTCCTTTCATTTAATACTAAAAACCATTTCTATAACATTTCAGTTTCCGCATTCACAACCTTTTGGATATTCCTTTCCCCATTCATATTACGCGCGCTTGCTGCTGACATCCAGGCACTTCGAACTGAAGTTGACCTCTTTGGTAATGGCGAATGCGCGTCCATGTCGGCACATGTTCATATTGCGCGTTGATAGGGGAGTGCGCACTCTAGTTTATTTATAGAGCTCTATAGTACACACACATCAAAACCTGATGCTTAGTGTCCCAATCCTTCCAGACAAACATCCTTTGCCACTTGCTCTCTTGTTTCTTATCACTGCTTTCTGGCAGCCCCACCAAATCCAAACAAACAAACAAACAAACAAACACAATAACACTCCAACAAACACCCCGTTGACCATATTTTGAAAGGCACAAATATTAATAACCCCATGTCACACAAGGTGATTTCTCAAGTCAATATGCATGCAAGCAACTACAATTGCATGTGTTTTTAGGACAGTGTCTCCATATCCCAAAGCAAATGATCTGATAACTTGGAAGGACGATGAATATCCTCTAGCCGTTCGCGCCTCGAACAAATCTTTGCACACAGTATGTACAGGAAGTCAAACCCACCTTAACCTTGTTTTGAGCTGGGGCTTTTTTCGGAGGGCCGGGCTGACCGGTTCCCGGTGCTCTGCTCCCCTTCGCCTGACAGTGTTTGGAAAGCCTCATCACTTTGTACTTGACTGGGACAGGTGAAGGCTGAACTGGCTTTGGAGACCTGCTGGTGGCAGCCTTCTGCTGCACTTGCCGAGAATTCATCTCGTACCTCAGTTGCCTGAATAACTGCAGTGAACGTCCACAGGGAAAATAGGAGTGAAATTACCTCGGGGGGTCTAGTTTACGTTCCCCACCTCACAAAATCCAACACCAGGTTTTGTAGGACTTTGTTGGATTAGGTACACCAAGGATAGCATACCGCTGCTGAATTTTGTTGGAGTTTGTTGGATTAGGTACCAATGGCACAGGGAGACACTGTTGAAGTTTGTTGGGTTAGGTACCAATGGTCAGTACACTGCCACACACTCCAACACGTGACCAGAAAATGACCAAGAGCTCGTGGGTAAACTCACCCACGGAAGCAGTGTCAGCACATTCCCACACACTCCAACACCTGACCAGAAAATGACCAAGAGCTCGTAGGTAAAGTAAACTCACCCACGAAAGCAGTCTGAGTACACTCCCACACACTCCAACACCTGACCAGAAAATGACCAAGAGCTCGTGGGTAAAGTAAACTCACCCATGAAAGAGGTGTAGTGCACTGCTACACACTCCAACACCTGACCAGAACATGCCATAGCAGACACATTGTGGCATTTTGTTGGGTTGGGGACAAACCCCCTGTAGCCATGCAACAATGCATAATACACATCTGTACTCAACCTAACAAAATCCAACGCGTGCAGACTGTTGGATTCTGTGAGGTTGGGTACCAACTACTAATGGGTTCCTTATTTCTGCACAAATGTTGGATTTTGTTGGGTTAGGTATGCTTCCTAGTGAACAGGTGAAAGAGCCTAGGGTAGGGAGTTATGGTTATAATTAAGGTTGATAAACTACTACCGGCTACCTCATTGTGAAGCGCCCTGATAATACTGATCTTGTTTGATGCATCTTTTCAATTTTTTGGGGGCATTCTGATTTTGTCAGGGTTTACCCTTCCTGGCAAGTACATTACCGGTACTTCTGCATTATTGGCGCAAACAGAGGTGTACTTCATGAGTCTCAAGTTCCAAAATAAACACCTGCATGAAACCCCAAACACACGTTTTGCCAGTGGAACTCACCTTCAACTCCTCTCGAAACTTCTCCATCTCTCTCTTTTCTCGCAGGATATAGGGCTGTTTCTCCTCCTCACTCATGGCCCGCCATCTTGCACCGGCCTTTGTCGAAAGCTCTCCAAACTGTGGTAAGCAGACCAATTTGGTAACTGGTGAATCACGATTTATACACTTCAACCGAATAACCTCCAATTTTCAACATTTGGATTTGTTGCAAGTCTCACTTTACATGTAGCAAAGGCCCACTGTCATACATGGAGATATAGTTTTGAAATTGGTGAGAATGTAACTCAATGAGGATTTGCCCTTCTTGACATAATTAGCACTGTGTGCTTACTGCCAAGTGCTGTGCTCATTTGCCTTATGAAAAGAAAGTACAGGTACATGTAGTTTTTTTGCGGGGGATTTGAACCCATCTCCATCTTACCGAAATACGTGGATCTTCACTGTCACTCGACTCCTTTTTAAGCTGCTCGCAAAAGTCTGCGCGGAACATAAAAAAAGCTCTGCAGGGTTTCTTTGGGACACACCTTGGTTGTTCCTGGGTACCTGTTGAGTTTGACAGAAGAAAAAGGAAGTTTACATGCTGGGCCAACCCCCCCCCCCCCACCAAAACAAACTGACAAGTGACGTAGTACATTAGTTTTCAACTTGGAAAATCGACAAATGTTCAGTTTTAGCGGCTAAATAAACAAAGTTACTGCTCTGCATAATTTGTTCAAAGTTGGCCACATAATTTTATAGATTTTGAAATTTCGCTGGCCCAATATCAAATGAGATGATCAGATGTAAACTGAACTATTAACCATGCTTAGGGTAATATACATTAATGTTACATGTTACATTTTATCTTGGAGTGTATCTATTCTATCGCGTTTTCGTTCCCCTTTCTCGGTCAAAATCCCTACCGAGAAAGTGATGGACCTCCGATACTTGATCGTGTTTAGAAAAGTTAATCTGAACTTTCTGAAGCTCTCAATATCGCCACAGTTCTCTTTTCGCACACTTTGGTGGGCGAAACGTTTTTCATCCAAGCAGGACCTTGCTCGAAAGGCAGGGCCTCTCTCAACATGCTGAGGGGAAGGGCATCAATCTGTCTCCCAGGGAGGTCCTGCTATGGTCAAAACATCAGTCCCTTTTCCTTCTGAAGATTTACATTCGCTTCTGAATGACAAATTTGTTTCAACACGAGTAATACATATCTGCAATTATGGGAATTGGTTCCCGAAGAGAGAAAACTTACCAGACACCGACGTGTTTGCGACTTCCGTAACTTCTGACTTGATTTTCAGCTTCTTGTCCTCCTGCGATGGTACAGCCGGCATCTTTAAGTTAATAAATGTAACCGAACAGAAAGCAAATAAGGTTACGCAAAATGTGACACTTGGAAACCAAATGTTTCTTAGTAAACAAATAATTTATTCGCAGTGGCTGTTGTTACGGCAGTCGTCCGTTTGGTTCCCTGACTTCACAGTTTTTGTCAGGATGTTTAGCTCTTGGAACCAGACTATCAGCTAATAGACTGGTTCAACCAGCCTGCAATGCTGACGAAATACAATTTAGTCAGGGAACCACACGGACGACTGCCGTAACAACAGCCACTGCGTAATTTATTACAGTATTTGCACAAATTTATTGCAGACAGTCCTAGAACTGGGGGACACTGTACAGTTACTGAAGTTAGTACAGTTGTAGTTTACATGTATTTGTTTTGCCTCAACATATAAATTAATAATGATCCTTGAAGTTGAACCATTGAACCTCCATTGTAAATTTATTTCACTTTGATTGAACTCACCTGCACTATCTTCCTTGCTCGGTTTGGTACTGCTGCTGTTGTGAATTTTCGCTTGGAAGCCTTGAGCCTGTTACTAAAAGTATTACTTGTAATACTATTACTATTACTAGTACTAGGCTTACTTCTTCTACTGGTTCTAGTAGTAGTAGTACTACTAGTACTAGTACTAGTAGTACTAGTAGTAGTACTAGTACTAGGGGTGGGAACATTCTCAGGTTTGGTCAAGCCTTGCTGTACGCTCAACTTATCCTGAAAGGCCAATTCCATCCTATGGTCCAGCCTAGCGCTTCGCCGGGCACCCCTCGGCGGCGCCCCGGAGGCCTGGCTCCGCTTCAGGGCCACGATCCTGGGCACGGCGTCCGCCTTCAGCCTCGGCTGCCGCAGGAAGCCGAACTGGGCCCAGAGGCCCTCCTCCTCGTAGTCGTCGCCGCGGAAGTGGGCGCTGCAGATGACGCTGGTCTCGGTCGGGCCGTCCCACTCGGCCCTCGTCACCCGCATCCAGGCCGTCCAGATCCGCCTCATGCGCCGGTCCTTGGGGAAGCCGTGAAGGCTGACCCCGTCCTTGTGCGTGTTGGAGCAGCCTGCCACTATGCACCTCGACGGCATAGTTTCTTGTTTACCTCACTACACTAGTACAGTAGTAGTAGTAGAGTAGTAGGTACCCGATATGATGATCAAACTACGATTTAATACACGAAGCGTGGGAAAGATCCTCACCGTACAGTACTTGTACTTCAGTTGTAGGCCTATAAATTTACACGACCATGTAAAAGTGAAAGGGTACATACATGGTACAGTGCATAACATCGATTACATCATGGAGGAATCTCTCCTTATTCATCCATGATTACATGTACACAATGTACAGTGCATGTTCAATGTAAATGCACATTACGTACAGTACCTGTTAGAGGTCTATGGTGTGTGCGTGTGTGTGTGTCAATGATAATTATCTGCAGGTCGTTCTTGTGATGACGTACGTCTGGTCACATGCGGTTCTGATTATGTGTTTTATATTTTGTGTGAGAGGAGTGAATGTAGATTTGATAGGAGACGGTTTCTCCATTATAAAAAATAATAGTTTCATTGGTATGAATCGCCTTCAATGGTGGTAACGACCGATGCTCCATTACAGTATTATTGGTGACTAAAACAAGTAAAAGACTTGAAAAGAAAATTATCCCGTCTAGGCCTATACACAAACGCTGTTCCGCGGAGATCCACACAAATTGCAAGTCCCTTTGGGGCACCGAGTCTCTGAATGAAATATAAAGATTGCATAGTTGAATGAGCTCGAACAGAGGCATGAGTACGCGAATCTATGCGAACAAAAACTAGTACAAGGAGTCAAAAAATAAACCAGATATCGCCTGTTTACCCTGTGTAAAAATTTGCATGGAGCTAATGTTTGTTTGATATAATACAAACTGTATGAAAATGTACATGTAGAGTGCATGTTTAGTCTGTAGAGCTGCCACCATCATAGAGCTCTATTAAAAGAACGAGCTCTATGGCCACCATTACTAGCGCCCTCTGGTGTCGGATGATGACATTTCGGCTATGAATGATAAAAAAAACGAATAGTTCATGCACCGAAGGTATAGCCCGATGCAACAAAATGGCTCTCCTGCCGGCTCTGGGACGTATTTCGACGGCAATTTCCAAGGTAATTGCTCCTATTTTACACGGACTGATCACATTTGGGCTCTACGTGTATGGTACTAGAATGCATTGGTTAATCCTGTGGTATTTTCACTCTTGGACACGTTAAAATATATCGAGAATACGAAGCAGTCTTGACTGAAGCCTCAGACCTTGCATACAAATGTTACATAAATACCGGTACAATTAACGTACATCATCATACATGATTTATCTGTGTCCACTCCATCATCCATGGCATAGTGCACTAATCACTTTGCTGGTTTTACTAGCGTAGGCTGTAACTAGTCCGAGTAACTTGGACCCAACAAGTCACCTTTTTTTATCGAATTTTGAAATTTGGAGGGTCGGGTGACAGTCACCCGACCCTCAAAATTTCAAAATTCGATAAAAAAAGGGTGACTTGTTGGGTCCAAGTTACTCGGACTAGGCAGAAACTTGATTTTGTGTCAGTAAAATATCCTAAAGTAAAATCTATGCCTGCATAAGATAAGATTAAGAGTAGGCCGCTACCATCCCTTTGATGGAAAGTCGTTTATGAACGGAGCTTCGGAGAGAGCATTGCTTACATCAAAATGGGAACGGCTATTTCTGGACACCTCATCTCTCTTTTTCAAGCCAAAAAGTTGTTTTGGCCAATAATAAAAAGTCTGCTACTGCTTTTGGTAATTTTGTGGGTGTGTTGACGCAGTGGTGCTTTCCACTGGTAAATATTTAGCTTTAGGCGAAAGCCCGCCGCAATCTATTTTCACCTTTATTTTCTTCTGGCGCGTATAGTAAACCAGCGTACTAAATTAGCTCCATTTTAATTTCCTCCTGGCGAAGTAGCCATTCTTTCATTTACGCGTTTTTATAAGTTGCACAGCTAAAACAGCCACTATCGTGTCGATGCTAATGAGTGTGACCGATATAACTACATACACGATGTAACTACAAGCACTGAGCATTCAGTGTTTACCACCACGTCGAGTAAGAGCAAAACCTCTTTGAATTACATTCTCCTCGACGCAAACATCATGTTATATCTATGATGCAACGCGGTACCTGCCGCTATACATTTTTCGAATCCACCACACGACCTCGACCAGCTCGGTGGTCCAGTGGTTAAGACGTCCGTACTAGAATTCGGGAGTCGCGGGTTCGAATCCCGCCCGAGCTGCCTGAAATATTTTTATCAGGCACCGGGCAAAGCACTGAGCATTCAGTGTTTACCACCACGTCGAGTAAGGGCAAAACCTTTTTGAATTACATATACCGACTAAACTAAGTACAGTAGTAGAGTAGGCCTACTCAGTAGTCAGTAGGCCACCACCTAAGGTAGTCCAAGTAATTTGGACCCTTACGATCACCTTTCCCAAAAATTTAAAAGTTACTCGGACTACACCTAAGTCAGCTTAGGGCTGGATAGCTCAGATTAGAAGAGTTCTGGTACGCAAAACCAGAGGTCTCAGGTTCAAATCCCAGGCCAGTCAAACTTTTCTTTTGCCTTTTTTTTTCGTTTTCAATTTGATCAAATGTTCCCAGTCAGTTTTTCATTGTGTAAAAAAACTGTTTATGTTTTGTGATTTGTTGTGCACAGTCAGGGCATGCGCAGAGTCTGTCCAGGTGGACAGCCCCATCCCTGGTTGGACAGAGGAGGCACTACTCCGAGGCAGAGCAGGACCTGGTGGTGATTGGCTCAGGCCCCGGAGGCTATGTAGCCGCCATCAAAGCCGCCCAGCTGGGCATGAAGGTACATATGGGAACCTTTGAAACATTGGAGTCACCCAACAAGCTGTGGAGTGGAGAAACATTTTACTTCAATTCAATTCAAACTCACATTTATTTCCATGCTTCATGGGAAAAGCTGAAGTTCATATACACGTATAAGCCTTAAGCGGAAAGATCTTTACAAAAATTAGAATGAATTAATTGTACAAAAGATAAAGGGAAAATAAGCATGGAGGCATCTTCGGGAAGCCGGGGCTTGTAGTGAAGTGCCTTATTACGAAACGGGAACAAAGACAAAGACAAACGGACAGACAGGTCAGAAGTGAACAGTCAAACGGTAAACGATAAAGACAAATAGTACATTCATTTGGAAAAGCTTTTTGCTGAAACATTATTAACAAAACACCAACTTTCCCAAATCCTACAGAATCCTACAGAATCCTAGTGTAGGAATGTGTAGGATTGAGGGCATGTGGTAGTTGATGCATTGTAGGAATTTGCAGGATTGTGGGCATGTGGAGTTTTTGTCACTGTAGGAAAATGCAGGATACAGGTCGCAAGGCCCAATATGATGGAGGATGATTCTGTAGGATTGAGGGCAGGTGGATTTTTTTGTCACTTGACATGCTTGAGGAAAATGAAGGATCCAGGTTATAAGGGCGAATGTGATGTAGGGCACTTGGTAGTAAAAGTATACTATACTACTATATATATTATCACAAAAGAAGTAGGTACCAATGGTGCAGGGAGATGCTGTTGGACAGTCAGGTTTGGGGCTTTTAACTGAAGGATTGTAGGATTGTGCAGGATTCAGGTCATGTGCTAAAAACAAGTGGTGGGTAGTTGGGGTTTTAAAGGAGAAAATAGTTTTTTTTTTAAAGTGCCTGCATCCTCCTTTTTTTCAAAAAGTTAGATTGAGAATAGGCCTATATAATAATTATTATTGTTTTACTTGGTCTAACATCTATTTGATGAGCTCAGCAAAAATGAGCAACAATTGGCTAAAATCATGATCACAGGGTTGAAAAACATTGACTGGACCAGGATTTTAACCCAAGACCTCGGTTTTTGCGTACCGACACTTGTCCAATCTTAGCTATCCAGCCCTTGGATGGTGGCCTTCCCAAATAATCAACTAGTCTTTGCTGGGGTGGGGGCACCAGTCAGAAGCTAATATTCAGGGTTGCCGAAATAACAAGCATTCTAAATCTTTCCCTGTTAAAGTGATCGAAGACGATCTCTGGATTACGGGCCAAACCAGTTTGACGGTACTTTCTGCCCCCCCCCCAAACAAACTGGAACCCAGTTTGCAGCATTTGTTTTGGTAGCACTGTGTGATCTTTGAATTTCCCCCGGCAGACGGTCTGCATTGAGAAGAACCCCACGCTGGGCGGAACCTGCCTGAATGTTGGCTGCATCCCCTCCAAGGCTCTGCTCAACAACTCACACTACTACCACATGGCCAAGTCCAACGACTTCAAGAACAGAGGCATTGACAGTAAGCCGCAGTGGAGAAGCCACCTGTGTATTGAAAAGAGAAGTCCTGTGTATTGGAAAAGAAAGGAGTGCACTTAACTTTGAGCAAGCACGACAAATTATATCTGAGCTGTTCCGTGATGGAGCCGTTACCCAATTCTTGGACCTTTTCTTTCAATTTAACCCGTCTCAGGCTCAGTCTTTGTCTCCTTTTCTTTCATCTATTTTTATTTACGATGCATGAAAATGGGAGGCCTTCAGCTTCATTCTTCAATGATTCACCAAGTTTTGAAAAAGAATGCAAAGCTTCAACTTCAGCAAAGAACTTCAACCCCTGTTATTATCTTTTGGATAACAGAGACGAAGCCAGAGCCGAAGCCTTAAGCCTCGTTTTGGAAAAGGGCCATGGTCTCAGAAATACGGTAGCCCTACATCACTCCCTACTGATCAGCAACTTTATAAAGCATAGATACGATTTATATTGTTTTGCATCAAGGAGAATGTACTCCGACAAGGGTTTGTCCTGTTCATGGATGATTAATACTGTGTGCTCAAGTGCTTTGACTTAGAAAGTGGGGGGTTGAGGGTTCGAATCTCGCCCGAGCTGCCTGTAGGTTTTCTGGAGGCAGTGCACTAAGCACACAGTGTTTTTTATGCGCCCGGTAGGGCAGACCCTTGTTGAAGAAGTGGGAATCATTTTGCCTTACTCCCTGCCTACTTCCACTCCTCTGTAGTCGGAGACCTACAGCTGAACCTGCCCAAGATGATGGAACAGAAGTCTGGAGCCGTCAAAGCCTTGACCAACGGCATTGCTCACCTCTTCAAGCAGAACAAGGTGAGCTTAGCAATGGCTGGGGGGGGGGGGGGGTCGCTGTAAGGGTGACGATAGAGGGGGAGGGTGGCGATAGTGGTGTGGTCTGTGAGGAAGGCAAAGATGATGGGGGGGTAGCGATTAGAGAGGAGGTGGGGGTTGTGGTGACTATTAAGACGCAGGGATGGTTATGATAATGGTGGAGAAAGATGAAGACGTTGAATAGAAGATGGTGAGGAGGATGAGGGGGGTGAGGCTGATGCTGATGGTGGTGGTGATAGCGATGACAATAACGGCCGTGATAATAATGATAATGATGATGGTGAAAAGATGAAGATGATACACGATGAAGGTGAGGATAAAAAAAGCAATGCCTAACACTTCTTTAAGGGTCAGTCCAATCACTCAAAATACAAACCCACAAGTCTAACCCAATTTGCCAACAGACAAATATCTAATTCTAATGTTCTGGGAGTATTAGATTAGATTTGGTAGTTAGATTGAAGAAATCATCACAATACTTCTCAAGAAAAGCAGTTTCCATTTGGTAAAGCTTGTGCTCACTGCTCGACTTAGATGGGAATAACCTACACAGTCCATTTCTCAAATAGCTTATATTTCCTGCCTGGTCATCGTTTCTGATTTTTTCCCCCTCATTCACAGGTGACAAGAGTGGAGGGTCACGGCAAAATTACCACACCCAATGAAGTGGCGGTTCTGCACCCCGACGGAAAGGTCAAAGAGGTCATCAAGACCAAGAACATCCTCATAGCAACAGGGTCAGAGGTCACCCCTTTCCCGGGAATAGAAGTAAGGCAGTTAAGCTCTTCACCTGTATTTAAAAACAAATAAAAGTTGAACTAAAAGAAGTACAAGTAAAGTAATGTTCTTGCTTAAATACCAGGTACATATTGTACATATGCTGTGATTTGTTCCCTTCCCATCCTTTCCTTGCCTTGCCTTCGCTTCACTTCCCTTTCCTTCCCTCCCCTTCCCTCCCCTTCCCTCCCCTTCCCTTCCCTTCCCTTCTCTCCACTCGCCTTGCCTTGCCTTGCCTTGCCTTCCCTTGCCTTCTCTTCCCTTGCCTTCCCTTGCCTTCCCTTGCCTTCCCTTGCCTTCCCTTGCCTTCCCTTCCCTTGCCTTCCCTTGCCTTCCCTTGCCTTCCCTTGCCTTCCCTTGCCTTCCCTTGCCTTCCCTTGCCTTCCCTTGCCTTCCCTTCCCTTCCCTTGCCTTCCCTTGCCTTCCCTTGCCTTCCCTTGCCTTCCCTTGCCTTCCCTTGCCTTCCCTTGCCTTCCCTTGCCTTCCCTTGCCTTCCCTTGCCTTCCCTTCCCTTCCCTTGCCTTCCCTTCCCTTCCCTTCCCTTCCCTTCCCTTCCCTTCCCTTCCCTTCCCTTCCCTTCCCTTCCCCTCCCCTCCCTTCCCTTCCCTTCCCTTCCCTTCCCTTGCCCTGCCTTCCCTTCGCTTCCCTCGCTTCCCTCCCCTTCCCTCCCCTTCTCTTTCCCCTCCCTTCCCCTTCCCTTCTCCCTTCCACTCCTTTCCCTTCCCTTCCCCTCCCTTCCCTTCCCTTCGCTTCAGATATTCTCATGTGTACATGTTTCTGATCCGTGCATTCCAGGTAGATGAAAAGACAGTTGTATCTTCCACCGGTGCCCTGTCACTGGATAAGGTCCCCGATCACATGGTGCTTATAGGAGCAGGGGTCATTGGACTGGAGTTGGTGAGTGACAATTCAGCACTTTTCTTGCAAACGTCTACCTCACCAGAGTGATACAGATGCAATGCACCGATTGCATCTGTTAGACTAACACAGCTGTCATGACCCATCTTCAGTAAGTTAGGGTTCACATCCTTCCAAATTGTCTCCAAAAGAGGCAACAAATTTCCCATTCTGGCAACTTGTGTCCTGATCAGGAAACCGTTACAATCCTGTAGAATTGTTTCCAAATTTGGAAACCTATGGGTAAATTCCAGATCAGGAAACATGTGTCACGTGACAATATTTCCAAAAAAGGAAACACCAGTTGCAGTCATTTTTGGCCCCCACGAAAAACTTGATTTTTGGCCCAATTTTTGACGTGTTCAACAGGTCCGCTCCTGTCAGAATTTTTAGTTTTTGACCCAAAATCAGTTTTGCCAGATTTCTCTGAAAATGACTCCTCAGGTATCTGAGAGCCCTCTGACATGGATCGGACTTTCGGTAGACCAGTTGAAGTCATTTTTGGCCCCCTCAAAAAAACTAGATTTTTGGCCCAATTTTTGACATGTTCGACAGGTCCGCTCCTGTCAGAATTTTCAGTTTTTGACCATGTTGACCAAAGCACTTAGCCATATTGTTTGTGTTTGTTATTGTTCTTTTTGTTCCGTATTGAGTGTCCATTTTGGTTGCTTAATTTTTTCCCGTTTTCATTTTCCTACTCAGGGCTCTGTATGGCAGAGGCTTGGAGCTAAAGTCACAGCTGTAGAATTCCTAGGTCATATAGGCGGTCTGGGCATCGATATGGAAATATCGTAAGTAGTAGCCTCCTCCTTTTCCATCTCATCCTCCCCAGCCTCCTTATCCTCATTCTCGTCCTCATCCTCCCCCTCCTGATCTTCCTCCTCATCTTCCTCATTCTCCTTATCCTCCTCATCTTCCTCCTCATCTTCCTCATTCTCCTCATCCTTCTCACCCTTCTCCTCTTCATCCTTCTCATCCTTATCTCCCTCATCTTCCTCCTCATTCTCCTCATCCTTCTCCTCTTCATCCTTCTCATCTTTCTTATCCTCATCCTCATTCCCATCCTCCCCATCCTCTTTCTCATCATCCTCATACTGCTCATTCTCCTCTCCATCCTCTCCATCCTCCACATCTTCCTCATCCTCCCCATCCTCCCCATCCTCCTCATCCTCCTCATCCTCCTCACCCTCTCATCCCCCCACATCCTCATCTTCCTTATCCATCTCCTGATGTGTACCTGTCTCAATGACCCGCCCGCTTGACAGCAAGAATTTCCAGAGGATCCTGAAGAAGCAAGGCATGAAATTCATGATGAACACCAAGGTCATGGGGGCCAGCAAGACGGAGACGGGCTTGACGGTTGCTGTGGAGTCTGCCTCGGACCCGGCCAAGAAGGAGGAGCTCCAGTGCGACACCCTGCTGGTCTGCATTGGCCGACGCCCCTACACCCAACACCTGGGGCTGGAGGTATGGTCAGTCAGTGAAGTACAGGGATCTAAGGCTTCCGGAAATTTCCGGATTTCCGGAAAGGTATGGTCAGTCAGTGAAGTACAGGGATGTAAGGCTTCTGGAAATTTCCGGATTTCTGGAAAGGTATGGTCAGTCAGTGAAGTACAGGGATGTAAGGCTTCCGGAAATTTCCGGATTTCCGGAAAGGTATGGTCAGTCAGTGAAGTACAGGGATGTAAGACTTCCGGAAATTTCTGGATTTCCGCAAATGGCGTGATTTAAAGACCCTACACAACATCGGTTAGATCGAAAAACAGAAAAGTTCACAGATTAATACTTGAAACTTATACAGTTTGAAGATGGTTATAGTAGAAACCTTGCACTGAAATATATCTGCCTAATTGGGAGAAATGAGTAAAAGAAAAAGTTTACGTCTCACCGAGATCTAAACTCTTTTCGGAACAGTACGGCGTTGAATGCTGCATTTTCGCGAAACAAATGAAGCGGTTTTCACAGGTATTTAAAACTGCTTATTTTTATCTGTTAAAACCCTAAAAACCAAGCCAAAGGCCGTCCGTTTTCATATGAAATAAGGGTATGATCTCTGAAGCTGCACGGTCAAATCTTGGGTCAGATGTGTGCCAGTATGATGGATTGTTTGGTACGAGGAGGCACGGCCTGGTCACGTCCTTTGAAGACCGTTAGCGCTAACCGTGGTGGCGCCCTGCCTCTTTTACAGGACCTTGGCATTGAGCTGGACAAGGCGGGCAGGATACCGGTGAATGATAAATTTGCCAGCAAAGTGCCAAGGTGAGTACCGACAAAGCGGCTCCTTGTGCCGCTCTCGAGCTCTTCTATTTCTGAAGTCACTCGTCCAATGAACGATCAAGGGCAGGGTATCTTTGCCTAGGAGGGACCCCTTTTCTCAATGGCACACCACTGAGTGCTTGATGACCACAATGACCTGGGCCCCAATTTCATAGTCGCTCAAGCACCGATGTTTGCCGTTTAAAGCATAACAGAATCTCCCAGTTGCCAGCCAAAGTTCTGCTTGCATTTTCGTGCTTAGCACCCAGTATTGGAATACATGTCAAGTGCAACAAACATCAAGCGAAATGTGACTAGCAATCTTGTTTTGACCCGGAGAAGAAATTTCTGGCTTAGCAGATTTTCGCGCTGAAGCAAGAGAAACGCAAAGTGGATAAAGTGCATGCCTTTCAGCCCTCATTGATTCAAGCCCTGTCCGCACTGGAATTTTTTTTGGAGGGGGGAAACTAACCGAGCAAATGGGTAACTTGGCCAATTTTTAAGTCCAGTGCGGATAGCCCAGGAAGTTTGCCTCCCAGGTAAACTTACCCGGCTCAAATGGGTAAGTTACCCGACTGACTTCTGGCTGGCTAAATTGACCAGGTCAGTTTTAGTTGAAAAGTCCAGTGTGGATGCGACATCTCATGCGTTTGTATTTAGTCAGTTGGTTAAGTTTAATCTACCCACATCAATAATCCACGACCTTGCTAAAAAAGTAAGAAAAAAATCAAGTGCGATCATGGCTTTAGATTTTCACCCCAAATCCTAACAATGAAGCCATGCGTCTTACTGCATGCCTCTATCACAGTTTTTGTTGTTGGGGGGGGGGTTTGTCCTGTGTCTCAGTATCTTTGCCATCGGGGATTGCATCCAAGGCCCCATGCTGGCCCACAAGGCGGAGGACGAGGGCATCATCTGCGTGGAGGGCATAGCTGGGGGCGCCGTTCACATCGACTACAACTGCGTGCCCTCGGTGGTCTACACCCACCCCGAGGTGGCCTGGGTGGGCAAGACGGAGGAGGCGCTGAAGGAGGCGGGCGTGGCCTACAAAGTGGGCAAGTTCCCCTTTGCCGCCAACAGCCGGGCCAAGACTAACGGTGAGTGCGGCCGCCCGGCATTGACTGTCCCCTCCTCCGATGAACGATGCCGAAGAATCCCTCCGATGTCTCCTTTCTTACTTTTTATATTATTTTTGGGTTTATGAATGTCGCCCAACACAAGGCCCCAAAAGGTCACTCAAGGTGAGGGCTAAAAGAAAGTAGTAAGAACAAGAACCAGGAGCATGATACATCAGGAGGAAGAAAGATGAGTGTTAAGGACAAGTTATAAGAAAGGGGGAAACAGGTTGCAGGTAGAGAGCCACACTTCTTGAAAGAGAAGAGACACATGGTGTCACCGCAAGTTTTTCCACCATGCAAACCTTCCAGTCTTTTCTAGGTAGAGAATTCCAAAGTGCAGCAGTGTGCGGGAAGAAGCTTGAAGAATGCCACTTACCGGTAGTATTGGCTTTAGGTGTCTTACTAACTGCATATAGTTGCAAACGTGAAGCGAAGCAAGTGATACGAGCATTATGACGATCTTGGGGAACCAAGGCAGAAATGCCATTGGAGCATCGTCCATGATTGTATTCATTAAATATGAATGATATGAGTCATACAAACGTCACTGGCGCAAGCGTTTGTACATTTGTGAACCCACCGCGGGGTTACCGGTACCTACGAATGTCATGTTTCTTCCTTCCCTCTTTCCCCCCCCCCCCTTCCTCCTCTCTTCCTTTTTTCAGCCGACACGGACGGCCTTGTGAAGATCCTGAGCGATGCCGCCACGGACCGGATACTGGGCGCCCACATCCTGGGCCCTAACGCCGGGGAGCTGATCAACGAGGCCGCGCTGGCCATGGAGTACGGGGCCTCCAGTGAGGATGTGGCCCGAGTCTGCCACGCCCACCCAGTGAGTTTTTTTTTATTCGGGCGTAAAAAAAAAAATTAAAAAAAAATTCTTCTCCCCTAACTATTATTTAAAACACATGCTGAGATCAGGTTAAAAACTTTTATGTTTACTTTTCATTTTGTGTAAAAAAAAACAACAACTGGGTGTATGCCTTGAAAAAGGTTAAAATCTGTCACTCAGCTTAAAGTCATAAGTTGTCACAAACTACTCAGAATGCACCATAGAGCATCTAGAATCCAAACCCCACGCCGTAAGGGCTTCGTTCTTCACGCTCGCAGTTTCATTCGGACATTTTCCTCTTTTTTTTTTTTTACAATTCAAGAGTTGCATGCCTAAAATCCCCCACTTCGCTGCTCAAGGAACACCAAACCAATGGCATTCAGACCGTGACAAAAAACAATGAAGAGAATACAGGCAAGCTTGAATTTGGTCCATTGTTCATATTCTAATTGGCTTTTTTTTTTCTCGTTTCACTTTCCAGACGGTTTCTGAAGCCTTCCGAGAGGCCAACATGTCCGCCTACATCGGCAAGGCCATTAATTTTTAAGTGAATCGCTGTGCATATCAAACAATGGATAGTTTATTATTACCCATAAAGAAGAAGAATATTTCCTTATTATCTATAGGTGATCTGTTAGAGAACTCCCCCCCCCACCCCTCAGAGAAACCCTGACCCTAACCTCTACCTTCCTACGTCCACCCACCAGCCCATGTGGTCAGTTAGGTGTGAACCATCCTTTTGAGCCAAGCCCAGCCATACACTGTAGTCCCCCTGTCCACAAACATCAAAATGAACTGTTGAGACTACCCCCTCCCCAACAAAAGGGAAGAGTTTTCTTGAACCAATACCAGTATCGCTTCAATCCTGACAGTTACTGTAACATGGTTGAAACGTCAGGTGGAACTTACAGACAAAGTTTTGTGACTGATTCTTGCGAACAGCAAGACTTTACGATGTTTTCCCGGTCTGTCGAGAATTTATTGAAAGGGCATTACTACCTGCACGCAGGTCTCTGCATTTGGGATCTTCATCGCAGAGGGTATCACCATAAGAGTGAAGTGGCTGAAAACCAAACAAACAAACACCGGTCGATCATCTCTTTGCATAATTTTGTAGTGACCTCGTGAGACTCCAAACTACCGGTAACTGTGTTGATTTTGGACGCTATTCAAAGGGTCAGGGGTCACCATTCTGTGTTTGACAATTGTGTCTGAGTCCAAGAACGTGCGTACCCTTTTTCCCCCCCGGTTTCCCTCAAACATTCTGGCATCTGATAAACATTGCAGCTTCACTCAGTGGCGAACCTAGATTAAGTATGAATGTGCATTGAAAACAAGATCTTAGTTTTGTTTGTGGGCGCATGTGAGAAAAGGGTCTACCGGTATGGCACTGTGAGGATTGTACAGACTTCTGGGTAGTGTGGTCGGTTGGCAATCTTCCCGAGGCTGGTCACTTTACAAAGCATGTGTGAGGTGCCACTTCTGGTTGAATGCGGGTTTACCAGACATGAATTATACTCTAATGTGCATTATCGATCTTTAGTCTGGTGCACTCGCACCAAAATCTGGGTATTTGGCTGTTGTAGCATGGGGGAGTCTGGGTTTAAGTTGCTGAGGGGAAGGAGATGGTCGGGGTGGTTGTGCTATTCTTGTGCACAGATTACTGGCAAAGTTTTACTTTGCATTGTGTCAGTGCGGAACAGGTTCGCTATTAGTTAAACCAGGTCTGCGGATTACCATCCAGATTGGTACTTGGCCCTTTGATTGCTTTGCAAGCTCCATGGTGCACACGATGTGGCTCAGTGTTCACCAAGTTTGGCTATAGAACAGGCTTTTGCAGGTTACCAGCCAAACTGGTACTTGGACATTGGATTGCGTTGCCTGGAGTTCTAGGATTCTGCTGTAGCAGGTCTATGTGATTCAACAAAGAAGGGTTTTTGAAGATGATTATCGATAGTTTACAGTGAGACTGGCTGCTGTTGACTAAATGTGGCTTATTGGTTTCTACTTTAGGCCCTTGGCTGTCTGACTCCAAGACGTGATTTGCAGACGGGAATTTTCAAAATCGTTTCTAAACCTGCCAGTCCCCTTGGTCTTTTGTTTAATCAAATCACACACTGTCATTATGTGCACACTTCAAGCAAATGAAACAATGACGATTTGCGTTTGATGCGGACTGGCCATCATTTTGATTTGCAGTCAGGAATTACTTTACCAAAGGGTGGGACTTTTCCCTCTGAATTCATAAAAGAGATGGCGGTCTCTATATTGTGATTTTGAACTGGCGGGGTTATCAGAGCCCAATCTGGGTAAACAAATTATTTGTACGCTTTGGCTCTTCTTGAAATATTTGTGCTTTTACTGTGACATGTTTCCTTTCTTGCTGAAATCTCATTGCTTGATTAGTCCTCTAGCTGACGCAGGTAATCAGACCAACTATGTATCGACCACCTCTAAGATGTGTTCAACTGCAACAACACTGTATGGGGTTTGGGATTGATCATATGCATCCTTTCTGTGTATTGTCCTCCCATATGAAATGGTGGCCCAATAAAACTGTTTACCAACTACTCTCCTGGCTTCTTTGGCGTGGTTTTGTTCTTTGATCTGTCTGGGCCGGTCAGTTGGTGGGTTGGTTGGTGACTGGGTTGGTTTGCTTGATGGATGGGTGAGTGGGTTGGTGGGTGGGATGGTTGGTTGGTGAATGGGTGGGTGGAGTGGGTTGGGTGGGTTGGGTGGTTGAGTGGGTTGGTGGATGGGTAGGTCTGTTGGTTGGTGGGTGGGTAGGTTGGTTGGTGGATGGGTTGATTGGTAGGTTGATGGGTTGGTAGGTTGGTGAGTGGGTTGGTTGATGGGTTGGTAGGTTGATGGGTGGGTTGGTACTGTAGGTTGGCGGCTTGGTTGGTGAGTGGGTTGGTAGGTGGGTGGGTTTGTTGGTGAGTGGGTTGGTTGATGGGTTGGTAGGTTGATGGGTGGGTTGGTTGGTGAGTGGGTTGGTTGATGGGCTGGTAGGTTGATGGGAGGGGTTGGTTGGTTGGTGAGTGGGTTGGTTGATGGGCTGGTAGGTTGATGGGTAGGTGTAGGTTGGTGGCTTAGTTGGTGAGTGGGTTGGTAGGTTGATGGGTGGGTTGGTGAGTGGGTTGGTTGATGGGTTGGTAGGTTGATGGGTGGGTTGGTTGGTTGATGGATTGGTAGGTTGATGGTGGGTGGGTTGGTAGGTTGGGTTGGTTGGTGGGTGGGTTAGTTGATGGGTTGGTAGGTTGATGGGTGGGTGGGTTGGTAGGTTGGTGGGTTGATTGGTGGGTTGGTAGGTTGGTGGGTTGGTGGGTTGGTTGGTGAGTGGGTTGGTTGATGGCCGGGTTGGTAGGTTGATGGGTTGGTGTAGGTTGGTGGGTTAGTGGTTTGGTGGGTTGGTTGGTTGGTGGCTGGGTTGGTCGGTTGGTGGATGGGTGTTTTGGTGGATGGGGTTGGTTGGTATATTTGGTGGCTTGGTCGGTCAGTGGGTGGGGATGGTTGGTTGGTTGGTCAGTTGGTTGGTGGGTGGGTCAGTTGGAATGTCGGTGGGAGGGTTGGTTGGTCTGTCCATCTGTTGTTTGATTGTGTGTAGAATGGCTGTAAGTAGACAACCAACTCTTCTTGAAGCCAACAGGTTGATTATATCAAAATCACTAGTAAGGCGAAATTGCAACTCAGTTGCCTACACTGATACAAGGACAATATAGCATTCAACCAATGATAAATCATGAACAGACATTTCCGTATCCGAGTTTATTCTGAGGACAATTTTCCAGTCAAATTTCTAGCAAAATCCGATACAAACAGCATGCTTTTATTGCAAATAATAAACGGCTGTCATAACTGATGGTAAAAATGAATAAATCTTTTGACTTAAATGATATACAAAAATGTTGCAAACTGCTTTATACTGACTAAAATTACCACAATGCAAATCTCAACATTTAGTGGGCCTGATGTTTCGATCCTAGCAGGGCCTTTGTGAGAAATGTCCTGCCAGGATTGAAACGTCAGGCCCACTAAATTTTTGATATATATCTTTCATTGAATATCATGCAAAAACGAATTATATCAATTTAATGTAAGAAAGCGAGACGGGGGATGTAACTTTTTGGGTTGACGAACGTTTGCTCGCCAGGGGGAGGGAAGGACTCTTCAGGAAAGGTCGACTGCTTGCATGGATTTGGATATCTCAATTCATCGTGATCGATTGCATGGTTTATTCCTCCGATGACCAAAAAGGATTACCAATCAAATAAAAAAAAAAACCAACAGAAGAGAAGATTTTACCATAATCAATATGATGCGTACTTATACATTCCAGATGATAACCAGTGTGTGGGATAATTAGAACATTGAATTACGTCAGCGGAACTTTGGCAAAATTGCCAAACACCTCGTCCAACGGGTGAACAAAACTTTCCAAAGCTCAGTCTCAGATCATCACCACACCAACATGATACTATGAAATGTGAATGTTATATGGAGAACGATTTGGACCCACCCTAATCATTTAAACCGACATCCACCGTGATCCAATCTCTCCAGCCATCAAAGGTATACCGATTTAGCGTTAATCTGTCCAAAAGAAAAGTATTAAAAGGACTCGCACTCATAAATTAAGAATGGTTCAGAAGCTTAGGGGCAATGGAGGTCTCTCATCAATCCAATATTAGGAACAAGAAGTGAAGAACACAACTTGATTGATGAAAACAAACAAATAATGGAGAAAACAAACTTAATAATCACGTACACTCATTTGAGCTTCTGTACAATATTAGGAACAAGAAGTGAAGAACACAACTTGATTGATGAAAACAAACAAATAGGGCCTAATGGAGAAAACAAACTTAATAATCACGTACACTCATTTGAGCTTCTGTACAAAAGAGATCACATCCAGTACTCAAGCATGGAAGAAGAGATTAGGTGTTGGTAGTTTTGCAAGAGCCCGTCAAGAGTGGCCATTCTTCCACGGCAGGTCGCATAAGCCTGACCAGCAAAACGCCTGCGTGACCCAAAACCAGTGGCCTCTCGCCCACGGCCGATCGCATGACCAAAAGGGGCGCAGCATAAGTGACAAGATTTATTGCCGGTAAGACCTACATGTATTACTCCCTATTACTGGGCCACTACATTAAAAAAAGAAAGAGATAAAGCAACTTGTATCAGAGGGTTGCAACTTGCAATACAATTATAATCTATTAAAATGTACACAAATTTCAAGACTGTAGAGGGGCTGATCGTTTCACGTCTTTCCTCCACAAGCCCTCTACATTAATGGAAAAAAAACCTTCAAATTTGATCTGCCTGATTATCCAGGCTGACTTATTGTATGACACAAGAATAATTACTTATATATATATGTCAATACTGTGTGATCAATAGAAAATACACATGAAATCTGTAAAAAGCATGAGTGGATAAACTGGACATTAGCTTCATCTGACAATAAGGCAGAGATAATAACACATACATTTCCATCTCTTCTTTCAATCTTTTGAGGCAATGTGGCCGTGTGAAAAATATCTATTGCAGCACAATGTACGTTTCTGCATCAGATTATGTTTTATAGTCAGCTATATAATATCATTGTATATACAATGTCATGTCAATAATGTACAAGGCCCAGGAGAATGTGTGTGTAACTGTGTATACTTTCTTTTCAGCCAAATGTGGAGAGTGCAGAAAGTTTTACAGTACTTTGTCCTGTACCTATATCATCTCCTTTCAGAAAACGGAAATTTGAAAACGAAAATTTGATTCCATTACTCCTGAACTTATCGACCTTCACTGGCTTCCCATCACACAAAGGATTATGTACAAGGTACTCATCCTCGTGTTCAAAGCTTACTGGAAACAAGCTTCCGATTACTTCACGGATATGCTCCAAATTAGTCCCCAACAGCGATGACTACTATCATCCCACTCAGTCAGTAGACAGTAGTGCCTTTTGTTGAGCCCAGAACTCATCGTGTGTCCTTTGCTGATATATCTTTCTCTTTATACGGTCCCAGAACCTGGAATCAACTTCTGGAATACATCAGGGACACCACCTCACTGCATACATTCAAGACTCTCCTGAAAGCCCATCTATTTTAGGATGCATACCATCAATAATTATTCTTCTTCATTCCAGTGCCTAATTAGCGCATTAGAGCGCACTTTTATTGATTTAGGCGCTTTATAAATTTCTTTGATTGATTTATGGAAGTCAATGTTTCAGGCAGTGTGTGATTTGCACATTTAGGAGACTACTGGCCTATGGACATCTAAACCATGAAAAAGGGGTGAATATGTCATTTTGCCGCGAAACCAAAAAAATCACTGCGAATTCACAGTGCATTTTACAGTGAATTCACCTTGGGAAAAAAAAAGATATAAGAAGGGATATCTTCAGGTCACTTAAAGAGACTGTAAAAAAACCTGTGAATATCTAGGCTGGCAAGCTCCAGCCTCTTCCAGATACTTCTAAATTGCCTCTGGCCAGTTAACCACCAGGTATGTGGCCTTGGAGACCACTGGTGAAAACACAGTGAAAATGCCTTAAAAACTATTCGCTAACTGTGTGCCGTGAAATAGGGGTGAAAACCCCGGGAATTTAATTTCCACGGCTCAATGACACTTTCACGGTTTAGATGTTAATAGTCTCTTCTTCAATCCCTTCGCAAGTTTAATTCACAATCTCAATTTCTTTTATTTCTTTCCCTGATGATCATGATCATTACTGGACGTGTTTTTCTGGCCATGGGTTGCCATGTGCGCTTTACAGAATATTTTCAATGTATTTTTATGGTGAACAAGTTCATCATCTAGTCACACATCCTGCATGGTTAGTAAATAGTCAGTTAGTATATGGTTTAAGGTGATTAAAGTAATTAATGCCAAACTCGTTGCAAATGCCTAAAATGACCTAAATTACTAAGAACATTCAACCATTTACAGGGCCTGATGTTTCAAAATAATCTGAATTTTATCTTATTATAATTATGGAATCTATTCAATCATTTAAGAAACTCTCTTTTCCCATTGATCTTTCACTCTCTAATCCTTTCCCAACACCTTGCCCTTTCCTTTGATCTCACCCTAGTCTGTATTCCGTTGAAACCATCCCTTTTCCTTGTCACTCATCCTTCGATAAAAGTCCCGGAATAGAATCAATCAAGCCCTTCACATTTTTTTTTTCAGCTTTGCAATTTAGAACTTTTCATGTTCTCTTCAGTCTCAATGAGTGTCGATACCCCCGATACCTCCGGCTGCCTGTGGTGCTCTGTCCGTTGCTAGGGGGCGGCCATGTTGGCCGGAGCTGAGCAGCACACCTCTGCCTCCTCCTCCGCCTTCACCCTCAGGGGGGCGGTGTTGCCCGGAGCGGGCGGCCGCCCGGTCGCGGACGGCAATCCCGCCCCGGAGGCCGGCCGGGCGAGGGCGCCAGACTCGGCGCAAGAGCCCTCGGCGGGGCCGCGACGCTGCCCGGACTGAAACCGCCGCATCTGGGTGGTGGTGAGCGAGACCTGCGGGTCGTCATCCTCATGGGCATTTGTGGTGGAGGTGGTGGTGGTGGTGGTGGTGGTGGTGGTGGTGAGAGTGGCTGGTTCTTCACAAGCAGTCCCTGCGGCTTTGGGCGGCGCGGCCAACTGGCCGGCTGTCTTACCCTGACGAGCCGCAGCGGCGAGTGACAAGGCCCTGTCCAACTTCTCCGTGCCGGACTCTTCCGTCGCCTCGGTGGGCTCCCGCCGGCCCGAGAGGAACTCCCTCATCTGGACCGTGGTCAGCGAGGACTGGGCCGCATCCTGGCCGCTCTCCCCTTGCTCCGACGGGCGGCCGGCCGTCAGGCAGCCCGTCCCGGGGCCCTGCAACCTCTCCGTCTGCTGGCTGGGCTCCCTCGGCCTGCTGCTGTCCAGAAAGTGTCTCATCTCGGCGGTGGTCAGGGAGGCCCGCAGGGGACTGCCGTCCTCCCCCTCCTCCTCCTCCTCGCTGATGGCGGAGACGGTGGCAGCGGGAGGCGGAGGTCGGACCGACTTCTCCTTGAGGCCGGCCGGATAGCCCGGGATGATGTCGGTGTTCTGCTCCGGCTGTCTGCCCGGCACAGCCGGCGGCCCGAGCTGCCGGAAGCTGGCCTCAGCGGTCGCCGAGGGGGCTGCAGCCGGCAAGGGGCCTCCGATGGGCTTGGTGGGCAGCTGGGAGATGTCCAGCCGCTTGATGTGGTCCTCGAGGGACTGGTCTGCCCGGATGCAGCCCTCAGAGACCCTAGGGGCGGGAGCCAGATGCTGGGCCGGGTGGAAGCCGACCTCGGGGCCTTGGTGCCGGGGCTCTGGCCGGGGCTGGCGCTCACCGCCGGCCGGCACGGGCTGCCGATACTGGCCATGCTGCAGCGGGTAACGCTGCTGGCCCGTCTGAGCCCGGTAGCCGCCGCCCTCCTGGCCCGCGTACGTCGGCTGCCTGGGATCGTAGAACTGGGCGCCGTAGGGGGCGCCCTGCTGCTGCCCGTAGCTCATCGCGGAAGGCACTGAGGGCTGGCTCTGGTAGAGCAGCGGCGCGCACATTGACGGGTCGCTCAGGCGGGACGACATGTCGTAGGACGTCATCGAGGACAGGGAATCGATCAGCTTCTCGTTGTTCTCATCTGACGTCTCCGACGAGGTGTAGCGGCGGAGGCTCGGCTCGAATCCCGCCGGGGGACCGTCGTACGGGTACCGGCCCGGCGGGTCATAGGACTGGGCCCTCCGTGGCCCAGGGTTCCCGCACTCCGTGCGCGGACCGGGCACCATTCCCGGACCCATGCCCAGACTGCCGGACTCCGCGCTCCAGTTGCGCTGCAGGGAGACCCTGTTCAGTCCCCCGCCGGCCATTGGGTATCTGCTGGCCACCTCCTGGCCGCTGTACCGCTGGTGGGGGCCGTATGAGTCCGGGTAGTACTGCGGGCTCCATCGGTGCGAATTCTGCACTGAAAACTCTGAACAGTAGGGATGGAGGGGGGGGGGATATAAAATACACACATTCAGGGTAGCTCAGGGGCTATTTTCACAGAGCCGCTTAAATTTGAGCATCTGCTAAGCGTGACAAGCCTTTTCCCCCTTTGTTAACGGGATTACTAAGCACATTGTGATGCGATGTCAATTGCTGTTGACTTGTATTCCACTATTTTATTCACTTACCATGAAACAACAGTGTAGTTACAAAAATATTGCAAACTGCAATACTGACTAAAATAACCAACCGTTTCGGTCCTAGCAGGACCTTTCTCAAAGGCAGAGTGACAAGGACAATACAGATACATGTACACAAAGGGGGACGTGCTGAAAAAAAACAGCGCGGTGTTTGTTTTTTTTCAGTTCGGTCTCCGGCGGTTTTTCGGTTTTTCAGAAAGGCTTCGGTTCGGTTTCTTTTTTTCTTTTTTTAACCGCGGTTTTTCGGTACAACCGGAAACCGGCACAACCTTAGGTCCCTCTCCAGTCAAGTTGTCTTTGCGATCTTCACAAGCTGTCCACAACCAGTTGCCCTTTCCCAGGTTCCAAATTCTGTGTGCTGCCTACCTTCTCTCTGCTTCTGCATCTCATCCCGTCTTGCGATTTCAGCTGCGATGTTTGTGAGGGTCTTCACAGCCTGAACAGATTGGTAGGGAACCAAGAATGCTGATTAAGGAGTGCAGGCGTTGGGACAAAGAAAGGGATTCATTATCATCTGACTGCTATTGGCAATGTAGTGAACCACAGCGCCTGCATTCAGCTGACTGATACATGGGATTGTGTGGATGCAATGACCCTATTCAGAGTGTACACAGTGGGCCATTCAGTGAACCACAGTGCCCTGCATTCAGCTGACTGATACCAGGGACTGTGTGGATGCAATGACCCTATTCAGAGTGCACACAGTGGGCCATTCAGTGAACCACAGTGCCTGCATTCAGCTGACTGATACCAGGGATTGTGTGGATGCAATGACCCTATTCAGAGTGTACACAGTGGGCCATTCAGTGAACCACAGTGCCTGCATTCAGCTGACTGATACCAGGGACTGTGTGGATGCAATGACCCTATTCAGAGTGTACACAGTGGGCCATTCAGTGAACCACAGTGCCTGCATTCAGCTGACTGATACCAGGGACTGTGTGGATGCAATGACCCTATTCAGAGTGCACACAGTGGGCCATTCAGTGAACCACAGTGCCTGCATTCAGCTGACTGATACCAGGGATTGTGTGGATGCAATGACCCTATTCAGAGTGTACACAGTGGGCCATTCAGTGAACCACAGTGCCTGCATTCAGCTGACTGATACCAGGAACTGTGTGGATGCAATGACCCTATTCAGAGTGTACACAGTGGACCATTCAGTGAACCACAGTGCCTGCATTTAGCTGACTGATACCAGGGACTGTGTGGATGCAATGACCCTATTCAGAGTGTACACAGTGGGCCATTCAGTGAACCACAGTGCCTGCATTCAGCTGACTGATACCAGGGACTGTGTGGATGCAATGACCCTATTCAGAGTGTACACAGTGGGCCATTCGGTGAACCACAGTGCCTGCATTCAGCTGACTGATACCAGGAACTGTGTGGATGCAATGACCCTATTCAGAGTGTACACAGTGGGCCATTCAGTGAACCACAGTGCCTGCATTCAGCTGACTGATACCAGGAACTGTGTGGATGCAATGACCCTATTCAGAGTGTACACAGTGGGCCATTCAGTGAACTACAGTGCCTGCATTCAGCTGACTGATACCAGGAACTGTGTGGATGCAATGACCCTATTCAGAGTGTACACAGTGGGCCATTCGGTGAACCACAGTGCCTGCATTCAGCTGACTGATACCAGGGACTGTGTGGATGCAATGACCCTATTCAGAGTGCACACAGTGGGCCATTCAGTGAACCACAGTGCCTGCATTCAGCTGACTGATACCAGGAACTGTGTGGATGCAATGACCCTATTCAGAGTGTACACAGTGGGCCATTCAGTGAACCACAGTGCCTGCATTCAGCTGACTGATACCAGGAACTGTGTGGATGCAATGACCCTATTCAGAGTGTACACAGTGGGCCATTCAGTGAACCACAGTGCCTGCATTCAGCTGACTGATACCAGGGACTGCGTGGATGCAATGACCCTATTCAGAGTGTACACAGTGGGCCATTCAGTGAACCACAGTGCCCTGCATTCAGCTGACTGATACCAGGGACTGTGTGGATGCAATGACCCTATTCAGAGTGTACACAGTGGGCCATTCAGTGAACCACAGTGCCTGCATTCAGCTGACTGATACCAGGGATTGTGTGGATGCAATGACCCTATTCAGAGTGCACACAGTGGGCCATTCAGTGAACCACAGTGCCTGCATTCAGCTGACTGATACCAGGAACTGTGTGGATGCAATGACCCTATTCAGAGTGTACACAGTGGGCCATTCGGTGAACCACAGTGCCTGCATTCAGCTGACTGATACCAGGGACTGTGTGGATGCAATGACCCTATTCAGAGTGCACACAGTGGGCCATTCAGTGAACCACAGTGCCTGCATTCAGCTGACTGATACCAGGAACTGTGTGGATGCAATGACCCTATTCAGAGTGTACACAGTGGGCCATTCAGTGAACCACAGTGCCTGCATTCAGCTGACTGATACCAGGAACTGTGTGGATGCAATGACCCTATTCAGAGTGTACACAGTGGGCCATTCAGTGAACCACAGTGCCTGCATTCAGCTGACTGATACCAGGAACTGTGTGGATGCAATGACTCTATTCAGAGTGCACACAGTGGGCCATTCAGTGAACCACAGTGCCTGCATTCAGCTGACTGATACCAGGGACTGTGTGGATGCAATGACCCTATTCAGAGTGCACACAGCGGGCCATTCAGTGAACCACAGTGCCTGCATTCAGCTGACTGATACCAGGGACTGTGTGGATGCAATGACCCTATTCAGAGTGCACACAGTGGGCCATTCAGTGAACCACAGTGCCTGCATTCAGCTGACTGATACCAGGGACTGTGTGGATGCAATGACCCTATTCAGAGTGCACACAGTGGGCCATTCAGTGAACCACAGTGCCTGCATTCAGCTGACTGATACCAGGGACTGTGTGGATGCAATGACCCTATTCAGAGTGCACACAGTGGGCCATTCAGTGAACCACAGTGCCTGCATTCAGCTGACTGATACCAGGGACTGTGTGGATGCAATGACCCTATTCAGAGTGCACACAGTGGGCCATTCAGTGAACCACAGTGCCTGCATTCAGCTGACTGATACCAGGGACTGTGTGGATGCAATGACTCTATTCAGAGTGCACACAGTGGGCCATTCAGTGAACCACAGTGCCTGCATTCAGCTGACTGATACCAGGGACTGTGTGGATGCAATGAGGCGCTAATTTTTGGGGAATGGGGAAGAGGTCATCACCTCACCTCATCAATCTCCGGCCGCTGGGTGAACTTGACGGTGGTGCACTTGCGAGCCAGGTCCAGGACTCGGCCAGCGATGTCCCAGGGCCAGTCGGGGCAACGTCGGTCCCTGATCTTCTCAATCACGGCCTCGGGCTCTTCCAGTTCAAGAGCCTCGTCCACAATGTCAGTCTGTTGGAAGAGAAGCGCTTTTTTTTTTGTTTTTTTGCACTTTCAATTCATTACTAGACCGGTGCTCTAAAAACAGGTGTCACGCTCATCAAGTTGTGAGCATTCACACTATGCAAGCATATTATGCATGAGCCAAGTCTTTGACATGATGGGTGCGGAGCTTCGCTTCGTTTCAGCATGATGCAAAAACATACAAAAAAAATGAAATCAAAGCTTGAAATTTCAATCAGACAAGGACTGTTAATATTTGAGCCACAATTTTTCTCAACTGTACTAAGAAAAAAAAGCTCCAGACAGCCAGGCCAGTCTGGGCATGCACTGCACTGGACTCATGCTGAAATCACTAGACTTGGTCAAGAGTACAATGATACTTCCTTAATTCCCACTCTTTAACCACTTCGCGCCGGGGATTTTTTCAGCGCCGATGACCGCCATACGGGGGTTTTTGAACAATGCATCATTTTAAAATCTTGCTAAAACAATCGGAACAATATATTTCTGTGAAATAAATCAATAAGGGTATACTATGGGTACAAGAGAGTAAAACCTGGCACAATTCAGACGTCGTTGTGGCCTTTGTCAAGAGATTATCCGTTCGAAAAAGGGCCCTTTGTGCGTCGTCAATGGACCGTAACGGACGTGTGTGTGTGGGTGCGTGTACGCTGCTGACAATCCCTGACCGCAGACTCCAGCCTCCACTCCAGGCAGTCAAATCTTTGAGTTGGTCGGCCACAAACGAGCGTACAGATTACGGTAAAGAATGTGGGGGGAATTCCAATGCCAGACCGACGACCGTTGGGCTGTGTGGCATGCAAAGACAATGTCCCCCGCGTGCTTTCAGCTGCAGCGCGGTATCCCTCGATCCTCTACAGTAAAAGTCCCACAATTGCACAATTACTGCTGCTAATCTTGCAATTCATGTGGCAACTTGCGTCAAAAAGGGTCTTTGTACTGATTCATATTGCTTTGTTCTAAGCTGAAAAGAGTCTTTGTTTAAAATGTGGACAATAGTGGTGCCCGGATTCGGAGGGCCCCGTTGCAAAGGCAATCCAATTGACCTCCGGATTCGGAGGTCCCGGTGCGAAGTGGTTAACCCATATCCGCCTGACTTGTCACAGCACATAAACAGTGTCCCTGCCTAAGCCCCTATCACACTAAAAAAAAAACACCGGTGCATTACAAGAGAAAATTGTCAAAGACAGCTTTTCAAAAAAATAAAACACAAACTATATACCAGTGGAAAGAGTATGAAATCTACTTTATTATGGTACACGCAAATCTAAAAAGTCATAAACCATATCAACAGAACAGTGAATGGGATAACACCACCATTTTCGCAAACCTAAAAAAAAAGATCACGGAATTTCACGTAGTTCGTTGTTTGCATCTTTTCTGCGTCCTACCGGAATATCCCGTAACTCGGCAGATATGGGTTAATGGATCCAACCATCCTTACCAGTAATCGGTTAGGCTCACGGCGGTTGTCAGCAACACGCTCCCCGGCCAGAATCTCCAACAGCACCTAGTCAATGACAACGGGACTGACCATTACAAAACGGGAGGAGCCCAGAAGAAAAACAAATCCATCCTAGCAGGACCTCCCCAACAGGCAGAAAGATGACAGAGATGAGGCAGACAGGAATATTCTGCCACGATCAAAACGCCATCCCCTCTGATTATTCGTTTCATTTTTTCCATTTCATACATTCAGTTATTTCTAAAGTCTCACATGATCATAAATGTATACAGGGAAGTACTTTGAACAATAATTGTGAGACTGTAGAGGAGCGCACTGAAATGCAAAGCTTGTCATCAAGGGCCCCCGGCAATCAATTTCAGGTTGTTTTTTTAGACACAAAACACATGATTGTCTGCAACACTTTTGTGTCACTTTGAGGGGGAAAAACCCTCAAAAAGACAACCACTTGTAAGAACGGGGCTGGGCACTCACCACCCCAAAGCTGTAGACGTCCACCTTGGTGGAGAGCTTGAAGTTGCGCTTGAACTCCTCTGGGAGGTAGGGCAGGGTGCCGTGGGCGTTCTGGGTCTGGAGGTAGCAGTAGCTCTTGCCGTCCTCGGGCCCGAAGCGAGCCAGGCCAAAGTCGGCTATCTTAGGCTCCATGTGCCTGTCCAGGAGGATGTTAGCACTGGGGAACAGTGGAGGAGGCATGGGTAAAAGATCAAGCTTTAAGACATGCGTTTAATTCAGGCAAACCTCATCCATGACCCTCTGGCAAGGCTACGACGACCCTATGGGAAGTCTAGGACAACCTTCTAGGGAGGCTAAGACAACCCTCTAGGGAGGCTAAGACAACCCTCTAGGGAGGCTAGGATGACCCTCTAGGAAGGATGATCCTCTGGGAAGGCTAGGATGACCCTCTAGGAAGGCTAGGATGACCTTCTAGGAAGGCTAGGATGACCTTCTAGGAAGGCTAGGATGACCCTCTAGGAAGGCTAGGATGACCCTCTAGGGAGGCTAGGATGACCCTCTAGGGAGGCTAGGATGACCCTCTCGGAAGGATGACCCTCTCGGAAGGCTAGGATGACCCTCTAGGAAGGCTAGGATGACCCTCTAGGGAGGCTAGGATGACCCTCTCGGAAGGATGACCCTCTGGGAAGGCTAGGATGACCCTCTAGGGAAGCTAGGATGACCCTCTAGGGAGGCTAGGATGACCCTCTCGGAAGGATGACCCTCTGGGAAGGTTAGGATGACCCTCTAGGGAAGCTAGGATGACCCTCTAGGAAGGCTAAGATGACCTTCTCGGAAGGCTAGGATGAGCTTCTAGGAAGGCTAGGATGACCCTTTAGGAAGGCTAGGATGACCTTCTAGGAAGGCTAAGACGACCCTCTAGAAAGGCTAGGATGACCCTCTAGGAAGGCTAGGATGACCCTCTAGGAAGGCTAGGATGACCCTCTAGGAAGGTTGACCCTCTGGGAAGGCAAGGATGACCCTCTAGGAAGGCTAGGATGACCCTCTAGGAAGGCTAGGATGACCCTCTAGGAAGGTTGACCCTCTGGGAAGGCAAGGATGACCTTCTAGGAAGGCTAGGATGACCTTCTAGGAAGGCTAGGATGACCCTCTAGGATGGCTCAGATGATTTGTTAGTCTGCTGGAGGTAATAACACTCACCTCTTGATGTCTCCATGGATCAGGGGCTGGTCCTGTGCCTTGTGCAAGAAATTGATACCCAGCGCCGCCCCCCTGGCCACCTTGTGTCGAGTCCTCCAATCTGGCGGATCCTTCAGCGCCTGAAGACAACCGAGATATTTCACGAACAAATACATATAAACTCCTCCTCGACAAATGGTATTACAAAAGCCGAGGCCTCCATAGGATCATGCACAAAAACAGTGTTCACAATGGATTGAACGCTGACTGGGCAGAGTCACAATAGAGAGAAGCTAGCGGCGACAACCGGGTGCATAACCTCTTCCGAGAATGAGTGTGGCTCTGAGGGGAGCCAGTAAACTCTGTCGGCACTTCTCAGAGACAAACTCACTCGCAAGGAGACAAACGCACCTGGCATCGTTTCCGAATGGGATTCACCTCGCAGAGTGTTGAAAAGTTTGCGGCGATGATACCATCGCCCCCAGCCTCTCCCCCCGAGCCAAACTCATTCTCCGGAGAGACGACCTTCAGGTCTCTGAGCTCACCTTGCAGAGCAGATTGTCCTCCAAGGAGCCGTTCTCCATGAATTCGTAGACGAGGCAGGGCGAGGGTCCGTCAAAGCAGTAAGCGCACAGTGCCACAATGTAAGGATTGCGGTACCTGTGAGCAAAGAGGAAGGCATTCAAAGACATCGTTCCAAAGTCGTGACTGAAGGCAAGGCATTGGTTTCTGTATTATTGTCAGTTCACTGTAAGAAGAGCCGAAAGATATTCGTGAATCTCTGGACCCTTTCCTCGAATTGTTTATGTGGACATGTGGAATTTAGCGCCACTCTTGACCTCACAGGACGCCTGTGGTCGATTTCACCAAACCCATCGTAACTCACGATCAATTGCAAGACGATGAGAGGTGCACAAGAAACCACACAGCGCATCACAACTTACGATGGGTTATCCATCATAAATTGGTATTAAACCCATCGTAAGTTGGTTTACGATGCATCATAAGGCTTTGTGTAATCCACCCTGAAAGGCTCGCTGTGTGTGGTCTGTGGACTGGAGGAGAGGGCATGCCATAAGGTTGAATGAGACCGAGGTCGAACCATAGGTTCCAATGATCATCTTGGCCCTCTTAAAAAATGATTCACACTTACGTGACTAGTGCTCTCAGTTCCTTCATCTGGTCAGCCCGGGCAATCTTATTGGTCTCAAAGCCCATGTAGTCATTCTACAGGGAGCAAGGACAATGAATGAAACTAATCCTCAAAGCGATATACAAAAATGTTGCAAACTGCTTACTGACTAAAATTGCCAAAATGCAAATCTCCAAATTTAGTGGGCCTGACGTTTCGATCCTAGCAGGACCTTTCTCAAAGGCAGAGGGACAGGACTGCCTTCGAGAAAGGTCCTGCTAGGATAAAAACGTCAGGCCCACTAAATTTGGAGAAACAAATGAGCAGGCGAATGAATGAAATCCAGAAATCGTAGGCCAGGCGTGCCCCGTACCTGCTTGAGCTTTTTGACGGCATAGTGGGTCATCTTGATGACAGCGTGGTAGACGGTGCCAAAGGAGCCCTCACCCAGCTTGGACGTGATGTTGAAGTTGTTGGTGGCCTGGATGATCTCGTCATAGTTGAAGTGCATGAGGAGACTCAAAGCGGACTGGTTCTGGTCTGCATCGGAATCCATGGGTAAGACGACAGGGTTAGAGATGGCGCACTGCTATCCACCAATCTTGGGCACTGGTAGCAATGCACTGCACAGGTTAGAGAGGCTTTGAAGGTGAACGGATACCCTATGCATACGTTTGGCTATCCATACCAGTTAAAGGTATACAGAAATAGGATTTGAAAAAGAACTAAAAACTCTGTAGCATAGAAAGGAGGATCACCAGGAAGGAATAAAGCAAGTCAGTATTATAAAAGCAATTTGCAACATTTTTTGTATCACTTTTTGGGGGTTTAACTTACAATTTTCCAGTTTCTCCTTCTCTCCCAGCTTCTTTGACTGCACCGACATGCCGGGACCGCTGCTCCCGTTGCCGCTGGCCAACTCCCCCTTGTTGCCGCTGCTGCTCTTGTGGTAGTTGCCGCTGCTGGAGCCGGCGGTGGAGAGCGAGAGGGCGCCCTCGCCCTTCTCGCCAGGCCAGCCCTTGAAGGGCGAGCCCAGGCCGATGACCTTCTCCGAGGAGCCCTTATCGATGTTGACCGTCAGGCCCTCGCCGCCGGCGGCCTGGCCCGGTCGTCCATGCTGCTGCTGCTGCTGCTGCAGATGCTGCTGTTTCTGGTGGTAAGCGTGGTTGCCGTCGCTCGTCTGCTGCTGCGATTTGCCCACACTGTCGCCCCCGTGCCAGGAGACCTGGGTGGCTTCCAAGGGAACGCTGGGGCGAGAGCCCTGGGAAGATTTGGGGGCATGTGGCTGGCCCCAAGCACCTACCATAAAAAAATAAAAAAATAAAAAAAATTAAAAATCCCAGAATAACCACTGTAAAAACAAAAAAACCCAACAAGGATGTGGTCTATTTGATATGCAACCCTCCACTCCACTCTGTTGTAACCCAAGACTCCTGCTTTCTGGTGCCGACGTCCTAACATGCCTAACCACCTTGACCACCGAGCTGGTCGAGGCCGTGAGGTGGATACCAATCCGTGCACGGTACAGACAACAGGGAGTGCATTCCATCCTAGATCATGTAGATTTGGTATCACCGTCTTCAAAGTTTTGCGAATATCAGTGCTGTTTCGATTTATCAGCGAGCCTGAAAAAGTGGGGGGGGGGGGTTGGTATCGCAGACTCGTATCTCTGTCTGTGTGCGGTGAAATCCAGACTCGTGGTCATGTCATCAACGACTGTAATGCGGTGGGTCCACCATTCTGCCAACCCACTGAACTGGATCATCCGGCTCTGGGTGACTTACAGTACCTCACCAGCTGGCTGCCAGGTTTCGAATGATGTGACGCTGTGGTATACATAATATGTTCAATGATAGATATTTTGTTGTGTCTACAGATATTAAGGCTGTGTATTTTTTGTCCATGGGTGGATTTCACAAAGCCTTACGATGCATCGTAACTCAACTTACGATGGGTTATCCATCGTAAGTTGTGATACGTCGTATGGTTTCTGTGCATCGCTCTCTGACTTGCGATTAATCGTAAGTTACGATGGGTTTGATGAAATCGACTGCAAATCCCCCTCCCCCCAATTAATTTATCCAGCAGCCGTACCTGGGATGTACTGCACCGGTGGCATCTGGCTGTGACCCGGGTGGACTGTTTCTGCTGAGCCACTCCCTTCCTCGGTGGGCTGGATCCCCTGCACGTCCTGGATGAGCCGATGCAAGCTGGGATCGACTGGGAGGGAGAGAGAGAGAGAGAGGCGGGGACAAAGAGATCAAACAGTTGGTCAGGGCAGGGCGATTCCTGGTAAAAGAGCAACCCGAGACTTCAAGCTCAATGAAACTTGCACCTGGCTTAGCAATCCTTTAACATCCAGCGTGATATTTTTGATGTGAGCAGGACAATTCTCAAAGGCAGAGATTTTGGCCTTTGATAAAAGCCAAAAAAAAGTCCTGCCTCTCGAAATGCCACGCCATCTACCTTTTTGTTTGAGATTTGTCATTTACGTCAGTCAGTAAGCAGTTTGAAGATTTTTTGTATGACCTCAGGGTGTTCATAACTCAACTTGCGATGGATAACACCTTGTAAGTTGAGACAATGTCATATTTTCATTTTTTGTCAATGTTTGTGTATCGCCCGTCGTCTTGCAATTGATCGTAAAGTGAAGATGAGCTTGATTGAGCAATTGACCGCTGAGCAGAGAGACGTCTACAATGCCCCCCCGGGGGGACCGCCTCACCAAAGTCCTTGAGCACCATCATGCAGCGGGCGTGCTTCATGTCGTACAGCTTGTGGTAGAGCTCGGTCACCGTGTGGCAGCCGTAGTCCCACATGGTCAGCATGTCGTCCGTCGGACTGCCCGCCACCCTGTACAGGGCCCGCTTGAAGGACTGGACGTCGTCATTGGAGAAGCTGAGGTGAGCGGCTGGAATCGGAGAAAAGAAAAGATGGCCTCAATCAGCTCAACACTGGAGATGGGACCGGTTGGTCTGCCTCGGAGAATGGTCCTGCCACGATCAAAACATCAGGCCCTCTCTTTCTTTGAGATTTGCAAGTGCTTCTTGCTTATGAAGTAGTATGGTTAGATGGCTTTTAGTCTCAGATCTATAGACCAATTATAGGCAAAGATGGTTTTCACTTCCACTGCTATGATACAAGTAGGCTTTTAAAGTTTTAATTCAGTGACAATGGGGGGCACAACAGCGTAAAGCACAAAGTGTAAGTACCATATTACTCTCAGTATTAGTGGGCAAAACAGTTATAAAGTGCCTAATGAGTATCACAACACTTCTTTGAGTTTGAGATGTGCAAAGTTTGTGGACTTTGTGCCTCATTCGCCTGTTGAGTTTGCAATGCTAAATATGTTGGCAAAGCCAAAAGCAATCTTTATTTTTTTTATTTTTTTTACTGAGGCCATTAAAGTCTACAATCAAAACTGGAACATTGGCTACCTATGACGGACATAAACTCCCCAAGCATTCAGGTGAGTGTACAAAGCATAGAATCACTTGGCCATGATGCTGTACATCTGAGCTGGAAGAGGCTGTGGGTGAAACATCTTGAGGACTGTTCAACCGCATGGCCTCAACACGCAAGAGAGGAATGACTTTAACCACCTTGAATTTTATGAGCTCACTAAAATAATCTCATGTTTTTCTTTGTTTTGAGGAACCGGTTTTAACTCGGAACCATGGTTCCTAACTGGAATCGGAACCGGTTCTAACTTGGAACCATGGTTTCTATCTGGAATCGGAACCGGTTCTAACTCGGAACCATGGTTCCTAACTGGAATCGGAACCGGTTCTAACTTGGAACCATGGTTTCTATCTGGAATCGGAACCGGTTCTAACTCGGAACCATGGTTCCTAACGGGAATCAGAACCGGTTCTAACCCCAAAAAACCTGGAACCGCCAAAGCCAAATTTATTGTTTACTAATCATTCTCTGAATAAGACTTAAGGCTTTGCATGGTGGGTGAATCAATATAGGAGGGTTTGCAGTGACAGCATGTATAGGTATAAGGTCTCTTAAAGAAGAGGTGTGGTTCTGAAAAGAACCTGAGTGGTAACTCAACGTTTCGACCAGTATGCTCTCGCAAACCCTCCTATATTAATCATTCTTTTGTGTTCACTTGCTCCTCGTTTCTCTTTGATCTTTCCCTCTCTCAGAAGTTCACTTTGGACAAAGTGTACTCACAGTCTCATACCAGCATTGACTATTCAAGATGCCATCCATCCCAGTCACTGTCTTACTCTTAGTCTTACCCAATGTCATCCATTTGCCGGCCTTGTTCTCGTTAATCTCACAATTCTGTCTGTCGAGGACACTCATAAGTCCAAAGCGCACTCTGAGAGGCAAGTCGCTAACGTACCGCACTCTCTTAATCTTATGGCAGGATCTACCCTCATTACCGGGCAGAAAGCGAGGACTGATGAAATCTTCAACGTTCATAGTTAGCTGATGTCTAGTATAACTATATATCCTATCATTTGTTCGAAAATACAACAGGATTACCCTAACATCCAATACTATACTACTAATACTACTAGTAATGTAGTAGTACTAGTTGGAGTATGTTACATACTACATATGATGTACAGAGAATCAGAGATGTACATCCACCTGAATGCAAACAGGTGTAACTAGTATAAGGACACCTACACTACAACAAGGAAACAGGTACACATTTCAAAGCAAAGCTAAACAGGAAAAAATAGACAGGAAAGGCATGACCCTTAAAAATGAAGTAAGCTTGTGTGGACAACGGGAAATATCCGCGTTTGTAGACCAGGAAGTAACAACTTAATTAGCATGCAAATTGATTCGTTCGCCGACATAATCGACCAGGATATGCTATTGCTAAGTACCACGGCACTAGTACCACTACTCACTAGGCACTACGTACCACTACCACCAGTACCAGTACCAGGACTCAGATCGTCAGGAGCTAGTACTTAGTAGTAGTACTAGAAATGTTCCTCCTTACCTAAGTTCACCCAGGAGTGGGAGCCGTCCAGCATGCGGCAGATTTCGTGCCTCTGCTTCAGCGGGATGTCGCGGATGTAGGTCACCGGGCGCTGAGGCGCCGCGCCGGGATGATACAGGCCGCCCGGCGGCGCCCAGTTGCCGGGACCGCAGGCTCCGGACACGGCGGTCATCGCAATCTCTCGCCCCCCGCGGACTCGGATCGCGGAGTCCTCCACCAAGTTTGGACGTGTCGACCGAAAACTGGCAGCTAGCTATACTACTTTACCAGCCTGTCGATCACTCGATCTCTGCCGCCGCCCCCCGAAAATGGGCGATCAGCGGTCTCTGTTACTGCGTTAGCTCTCCGATCTAAAGACGATTGTTTCCTTCGAGGACATAGAGCGATCTCATCGCGGTTAAATCGGAGTATTCTCGCAGGAAATTGAGTACTAGGATGGGCTTAAGGTGAAATACACCCCAATCGCAATGTACACGTACTCGTATATACACGTAGTGACGTACTGTACATGTATAGCACAGTGCACAGCGTACATGTACATTGACATGCGTCACACAACATGGTCTGCGATGGGCAACGGGCGGATTTTCAGGGGGAAATCCCAGGAAATGTGACGTCACGTTTTAGTTCCGGTTCGACCGAAATAAACATTAAAAAAGGGGGCGTTCTTTCACTTGTTGGTCCAAGAAATTAAAGCATTTGTTTTCTTTTTTTTCTATCCATAATCCTATACGTAAAATTAAACAAAAAGGAGGTTAACTTCAACATTATGATGTGTTGTTTTAGGGGGCATAAGTACATCCTGCTTGTGCTGAAGAATATTCATGAAAGCTGCAACCCTATCTTAATAGTTGAAAGGTCCGGATGTCCTTACTGCCCTGCTGACGTGACATTTTTGTCTACTACACTAGTACACAGTGGCTTGTACTGTAGGGCCTATTGTTTGTTCAGAGATATAGGTGGCTATATCAGTATCAACCGACTGCCGTCACGGTGCTTCGGGGGAGCAAATAAAAACACTTATTTGCTCAAGCCGCCCCTCTGTACACCAATATTTGGATAACTTTGCTCTGATACATTAGCGGCACATTCAAATATGGGCCAAGCTTGGTCCATTAAATTATAATGTTTTAATCAATTATTATGATTGATACTATGATTTGATAGTGAATATAACATATAGGTTTCTTATTTGGGGATAAGGGATGGTGGTGACGTATATGAACTAATAAAACTAAAAGGAGCCATAATTACCACTAAGATAAAACTGTGCATAAGCAATAGGGCCGGCTATACAAATGTTGCAAACTGAAATCTAAAAAGAATGTACCGGGTAGATACAATGGCCTGACCGTATTTATAATTGGCGGGCCATTTAAAACAATAAAAGGTGCAATTGTTCTCCTAATATAAAACTGACTTCATTATTCAATACTGTTTCTCTTTTGTCTGCCTGTCTGCCTTTGTCTGTTTTTTTGTTCTTTAAGGGTCTGTTCTTTTGATGATTTGTTCATCCATTTGGGGAGTTAATTGTCTGTGTATATTTGCCTGCCTATCTGTCTAGTGGGGCCCGTTGGCCCATATTTGTAGTTTCCCATGGCTAGAGTCATGTCAATCGCAGGAACAGGAAGTCCATATGACACAATTAAACCATATGATCGGACATAGTGCTTGCGGGTGGTACCATTCAGTGCATGTGAATTTTCTTTCCAACTCCTATACCTCCATGATGAAACCATAGAGCAATTTGGAACAATTGCTCTGGAGGAATTGGGAAAGGATTTTCCTTACTCCATGTTGAGTAAACTAGTGAAATCAGCTGCCCATCAGTGTGTGGGTGACAATTTAGCCAGCACTGCCAGTACTGCTAGTACACATATGTGACCCGGCACAACGACATGAGGAATATCCCACCAAAACAATTTTTGAGTAAACAACGCCTGAAGTTCAAGTATCTTTACAATTCGATTACAAATAAACAATTTTGTTTTGTATTTTCGGAAATTTTAAGTATTAGAGGATATCATATTTTGATATCATTTGAAAGCTAATGGTATCACATCATTAGAAAATCTCAAAATCTCAAAAGTGGGGTTATTCCTCATTATGCTGTGCCGGGTCACATAATTATGGTATTATCGACCAGTCACTGTGATAACCTTGCTGCCGTGGTGGAAAGGGTGACTCATATACGTGTGGAGAACTCCATCTGGGAACCCCATTACTCATTAGCTGTGCGAACAAAATGTGGTTAGTCCCCTGTGATGATGAAATCGGGTTGTATTGCCCTCTCTGGCAGAACCATATGCATTGACAACACAGAACCAATTAGTCAAGAACTTCTTCCCCCCATCTGAAAGCATTGCAGCTACGGGAAGATTTCCGGCACAGCGGCAGATTTTTAAAGTGGAGGCTTTTGAAAGGAATGCCTAGTGTCTCACAATTCAAATGTGTGCGTTGATTTTGGAATTTCCAAACTTCCAAGAGAAAACCAAGTGACGGCGGGAACTCATTCGCAGATTCAGAACGTGTCGGACAGGGTTAGAAAACAAAGCAAAACCAAAACCAAAACAAACAGATAAACCTGGCAAACATTTCATTGGGATATTGTTCTTGTTTTTAATGTATGCATTGAATTACTCAAGGTGCAATTTAAACCATCGGTGGATAACTTGAATGTACCTGACTAATAATTTGACAATTGTAATTGTTTGATTTAAAGAAGTGGATTGATTCACTAAAGGGATAAGCATCAAACTTTGTTCACAAAACGTGTCCGTTCCCACCCGGCACAGACACTCATTTGTTGGAAATCTCAATCAATCCTGTCTCCGTAGTCCATTTCTCCCCTCACAGGACCATTATCAGAAAGTTCCTGGTCATAGCAGACTCAGGATTAGATTGATGGAAATACACTTTACAATAGTGCGGGATAATCAGACGGTCGGGTGACAGCGGCAATCACATACTAACTGCGCTTCTGTGGAAACATTGGAATAAAACTCTGTAATAAAAGAATGCATGAACCAGCATTTTTTACGGACAATATATAGAAGACAAATCACTTGCAAAAATAGTAAAGCACCTGATATATGCTTCTGCATTCTTTGGAAAAAAAATGCACTTAACCGAAAGAGCATTGCAAACTGCTTGCTGACTATAATGACCTCAACTATAATCAATCCTTTAAATGCCAGAGTCCCCAATATTAATTCCAGCTCAAAGGTTCGTCTCTCCTGTCCACAAGAAACAAAACATTGGGTCCTCTTCTTTAAAAAAAAAATTGACTATATTATATTAGGATGCGAACCCAAGACCGCTGGCTTGATGTGCCAGTGCTCTTGCCACCTGACCTCAGGTGACCTGATCTCAGGTGACCTGACCTCAGGTGACCTGGGTAATACTTGTACCAGTACGTCAGCCAGGATGGATTTCAAGTGGATGGTTTGCGTGAACACCATGTAACACATTTGAGACAGTCTCCCGATGACAGGAAGAGTACACAATTCCCGAAATGTTCCGAGTTACCGGCTCTTTTCAGAGCCACACTCCGTCTCAAAAGAAATGTGTTACATGGTGTCAACGCAAACCTTCCACTTGGTACTCCACCATGCAAACCTTCATATCTTATCTAGGATGGATTTCGATGGAAATGACATCTCTTTCACTTTCTCTTTACATTCAGCGGGTGTTGCATACACAGTGATATACTGATACAGGAAATACACTATGATTACCTGAACAGTGAAAAAGGGGTGAAAATGTCATTTCGCCGTGAATCTAAAAAGTCACACTGATTTCACGGTGCATATTACAGTGAAATCACCATGAAAATAATCGCTTCTCTGACCTGATAAGGACCTCTTCCGTGAATATCTAGGGTGGCAAGCTCCAGCCTTGAGAGATGGCTAATTCAAATACCAGTAGGGACCACCAGCCCCCATAGGGATACTGTATGGTGTCCTTGTAACTGTCACTCCCAGATTGCCTAAATTGCCTCTAGCCATTTACCACCAGGAATATGGCCTTGGAGACCACTGGTGAAAACACCGGGAAAATGACTTGGCTAACTGTGTGCCATGAAATAGGGTTGAAAACACAGTGAATTTTCCTTTCACGGCTAAATGACATTTTCACCCAATTTTCACGGTTTAGATGTTCATAGTGATAGGACTGTAACAACTAATAATCACAGCACATCCGATATGTACTGGGAGTACCACAGCAGGCTGACAGATCCAATACTGTGGTTTGTTCGAATCATGGACAATCTTACAATCACTGATCCATGCAGCAGAAACAATTCAGATGTGTTTTGAAAATAGCACTTTGAAAGTTCAGATATCATAATAGGCAAATTATACGCTTTCCAGATTTAAAACGTTGCAGAAAGGTTATGGACATAATTGATAATGGATTTAAAATTGTGATAACAAACCTGATGAAAGTATACATTGGTACAATCAGTCGCATATAGAATGCGAAAGCCTTTAACTTTTCTTAATGCTTACACCTACAAAGCCTGTTTTATCAAGAGACTGGTGTATCATTTCGAGGACCACTGATGTGATGTGCTCATATATACGTTTAATACGGATGCAGTGAATTGGAAATTCAAATGTGAAGACACCAGTGACTGACCACAGCATATCGAGGTCAAAGAATAGCATCCATACGTTGTCTGATCCAACATATGCATGAAATTGCACAGTAAGCACACCTATGAAAATTTCAGCTCAATACGCCAACCGAGTCTCGAGAAAATCGTGAAAACCCGTGCTTCGCATTAATTTGTTTCGCGAAAAAGTGCAGCAGCTCAACGCCGTACTGTTCCGAAAAATAGTTTAGATCTCGGTGAGACGTAAACGATTTCTTTTACTCTTTTCTCCCAAAATTTTCACCCAAACATTTTTAGGCAGAAATATTTCAGTGCAAGGTTTCCATCTTCAAAACTGTATAAGTTTCATGTCAATCTGTGAGCATTTCTGTTTTTCGATCTTATCTTTGTTTAGGGGCCTTAATCTGCGTTGAGAAAAACGAAATCTCTGGTGATTGATATAGGTTATTACTCAACCAACCTTTCCCGTCACCGTACATCAGAAATCCCTCTCCCCTAGCATCAACCCCTAATTGTTATCCACACTCAAAACAAACTGTTTATCACCAATTCCAATGGAAACAGAATCTGCCATACATGGGTACATTCATCAGACAGCGTTTTAAATTCCATTTTAACCCGATCGGTTTTTAAAAAGTTTTTTTTTTTAACTGATCCGGCTTGACTCGCCGCTGAAACGCAAATTCAAAACTGCTCGAGAGGAGAGCTTAGCGGTAAAACTGATCTGGTTTAGCCGCTTATAAAACAGTTAGGACACAATCGCCTTTCAACGTCCGGTTTTAGGCAGCGATGTTGACCGCCTGGCTGCACCGCTTGCGTAACAGGTGATTATGCGCGACGCGTGTACATTACATGGTGTGTGTGTAGCGCGCACCTTATTCATACCGGTAGTCGGAAATATGCACTGGGCAGAGTGCGTGACCTTTTAAAAACCGAAAATAAAACTGAACCGGTTTTACTTTAAACTGCTTACTGCAGTACACTGTACGTATGAACGCACAGTCTTAAATTTACGACTTGCCCCCTGTGGTTAGAAGGCGTTTTGACGTTTTGAACACGCTGTCTGAATGTAGCCTTTGTGGAACAATGGAACATGGAGGAAGGATTATTCATATGGTTTAAAGAACATCCTTCAGTTTCTTTCAAAGACCATGAATTCAGTCAGCAGATGACAGGCCGGCACAGCACATGTCAGAGACATTGAGTTACTGGCTCGCTTTTTAAAGCTCTGCCTGCTCCCAAAAGAACTTATGTCCTGGTGCCTAATGCACATCTGTTATGCATTAATCCCTGACAGCAGCTACACTGTACTAATGAAAAGGAACAAATGATAACAAGCCTCACACCATTCCTTACTTTAACCTGATGAATCGGTGGGAATGTGATATCATCCTCCCCACGGTAGTTTCAGAAGTATCGAAAACAGAAGTAAAAGACTATCCCCCCACGACGCACACATTTATAGCAGGCTTGAGTTTCAAAAAGGTGTTGCTTTACTGATCATGAGGTCTGAGTTTATCCAGGCAGTTTTTTACCTTCTTAAATTAACCACGTTATCGAAATATGATATCCGTAATGTTCGAATGGTAGACCAGTGTCATACTTTGCTGTGTCACGCATCACAGTGGTGAAACCCTCAGTCATAAGCACCATTTTACACTATCATATTGTGCTGTGATATACTTGGTCACACCTTACATCTGGACTCCATCAAAGGGTCTATACTTTGAATAAAAAGAACAAACAATGTTTCAATTTGTTTGACTGAAGGGAAAGTGCACATCTTGAAAAGTTAAATGGTCTGATGACATGACATTGGCAGGAGATTTCTCAAAGACGGCATTATATATCATGGGATTAAATCGTTGGGTCTTTTCTAACACTCTCTATAATGTGAATCATGGTGCACTTGAAGAATTATAAGGCTCTCCAAAACAATAAAATGAGTGAGAGTGGGGGAATGAAGAAAGGAGATTTTATAGCTAATGTGCAATATATTGATTTCATATTTAAGTTGGGTTCTACATTGAATTTGGTGTGAATAACAGAACCGAGCAGTCAAGTACCTTGTAAGCATCAAAAACAGCATTTTAAGCATAGCACTTATTCTCAGCACGTGGTGTGTTTCTCTCCCAAATGTCTGTAGTGAACCTTTCAAAGATCGAGTGAAAACCACCACTGTCTTCTTTCTAGCATGATTGGTTTTTCTGTGTGGCTAGGATAACTGCTAAAGTGCAGAGGCAGTTTGTTTCATCGCAATGTGGAGTTCTTAGTCTTTTGTCAATTAGCTTAGTCACACTGTTTAAAGGTCAACTGCAATCCATTTTGGAATTCGTTTTTATTATTTCAAATAATACTATGGTGTCAGTAGAATACATCCATGCATTTTTCCCGAATTTTAAACTATGGGAAAGAGTGTAAAAAAATAATTTAAGTTTGGAAGGGGGAGCAGCCACGCCCCCGTGGAGGCCGTCCTTGGTGACGCCACCGGATGAAGACTCAGTCCATTACTCTTGTTGGGGAACTATTCCGAAGAAAAAACTTGTCGAAAGACGTCTCGGCCAACAAATCTGTCAGGTTTTTTTCGCCGAGAAAGACTGGTGCCGCGCTCAAAAAACGTGCATTACCTACTGAACGCGTCAGGGAACCTCTCCGACTAAGTGCATACAGCCTTCGGGGGGAGAAAAAAAATATCTGCGTTCATCCCGTGACGTAAAGAACAGCGCCCTCAATAACTACGGGCACAATTTTAATCAATCTAAAAAGGCTTTTAATGAGCCTGAAACACAGAAGTTATGTTTGATCTGGGATTATAATGTACCAATGAACATTATTAAGTGCCAAATAAGGATTTTCAATTTTTTTTACTGTCGGACAATTTTGTCACAAGCTAAATTGTAAGTATAGCTCAAGTGTTTTTATTTGATCTCTTTGTTTTCATCTCCAAACGAGAGACTCGGACATAATATCTCTAATAAGAAAATATCTCTAATATTAAAAGCATTTGTTCAGCCTCACCTGATTCAGCCTCACCTTTTTCTTGACACTAAAAGCACTTTCCTCTATTTCCGTCAGTGATAACGTCTCTAGAAAGGGTCGGCCAAATTTTGTGTTCCAGAAACACTCTTAATTTCACAAGCATAAATATCTATAAACTTCATATTGCCTTGCTCTTGCAGCCTCAGATCTTTGGCTTTAACCTCCACAGACCCCCGCAACAACTGATTTCCAAATCTCTAAAGCATAACTGAAATTTAACAACAATAAATGTTTTGCATCTGAATGAAAACGGGAGCGTGATCCCTGGAGATATGCAGCAGTTAATGGTTGAATTGCTTCTGAATGGTGCGCCCCCCACCCTGGCAAAGACTAGTCGACTATTTGGGAAGGCCACCATCTAAGGGCTGGATAGCTCATACAGTAAAAGCGCTGGTGCGCAAAAGCCCAGAGGTCTGTGGTTCAAGTTCCGGTCCGGTCAAAGTTTTAGGCATTTTATTTTTCAAAATTGTTCATCAGAAGTTCCAAGTCAGTTTTTCCTTGGTATATTTTACTATAATTTTGAAATCATGCTTTGGTAATGCACTCTGCAATTGAAAATACTGGAATGATCCTTTCTGGGAATGTCTAAAACCTTGAACTTCAAGGTTACTCTTGTATAATATGTACAAAAATGTCACACACAATTGCATAAATAGATATTCTCTTTAAAAAAACAACAGCTTTAGGTTGAAATAACACTGACTTTCTAAGAAGTGCATAGTTGCATCTTTGCTGTACAAAAATATCATTGCAAACGGTTCCAAAATATATACTAAAAACAGCACTCTTTCAAGCATAAAATACATATGTATATGCACAATGAATTTCAAGTTTTGTATATATTACACTTGCTACAGGAAAATAGTGAAAGTGAAAGATGCAGTTTCTTTTTCTCCAGTTTGGATTGGAGAAGTGAATCCTGCTGATAATGCACTGCTGTGAATGCTGACCAGTAGGTCAAATGTGTTTCCGTGTGAAAGAAGGATTCAGCTCTAGGAGCATTAAAAAACAAAACCTTCCTCAGTAAAGACTGATTGCAAGACCACTGTTTACATGTCGTCCCGTGACTTATAGTGGGTGTTTTTTCATCTCATTTGGTGCAGAACAGGAGTGGACAGAAACGAGCAAAGAGAAGACCACCATATTGTCCACATTCTGCTTAGTATTTTTCCATTACTGCTCTGTTTCAAGTGATGGCATGCAAACATTGGTTGCACAATCGGTCTATTTTGACACGTGTTATGGCCGCACCCACTCCTTGGGCCACACCTACTTCTTGGGTGCCACGCCTACTTTTGGGGCCATGCCTACTTTTGGGGGTATGTGCCTACTTTTGGGGCTGCGCCTTCTTTTTGGGGCCATGCCTACTTTTTTGGACCACGCCTACTTTTTTGGGGCCACGCCTACTTTTTTGGACCACGCCTACTTTTTTGTGGCCACGCCTACTTTTGGGGGTCGCGCCCACTCCTAGGGGCTGCGCCTACTTCCTGGGGCCGCCCTTGGACACGTTCTTGGAGGCCTGTCCCAGAGAGACCTGCTTGGCGTTGGCGCCAAACTGCAGCGTGCTCAGGGTCTCGCTGACGTTGTTGACGTCCGGGCTGACGTTGACGAACAGGCAGGCCTGAAAGTGAAACACGAGAATGATGTGAGCGCCGGCCTCGATGTGCAAGACGCAGTTCTCAGCCATTGCATCTGGTACTCTTTTCAAAGTACTTTTTTCCTTCCCTTTTGATACAGGAGAGCCTACTTGCGGAAATCTAGGCGTTACATGATACAAAAATGCGAAATAAGAAAATTCCCCGAACCAGTGGTCTTGGGTTTAAGTCCCGGTTGAGTCAAAGTTTTCTATGCCATTCTTCGAAAACCATTTGAAAGTTCCTACACAAATTGCTTGTTAGCGTCTGAATGAAAGCGGGGGCGTGATCCCTGGAGATATACGCCAGTTCTGACTGGTGCCCCCATCCTAGCAAAGACTAGTTGACTATTTGGGAAGGCTGCCACCTAAGGGCTGGATAGATCAGATAGTAAGAGCACTGGTAGGCAAAACCAGAGGTCTCAGGTTCAAGTCCCGATTCAGTCAGAGTTTTCTTTGCCACTTTTCTTTAAAATTCAAAAGGATTTTGATGTTCTGGCATTTTGATCCCAGCTTGGGCCCAGGGGTTCTTTTGAAAAAAAAAAAAAAAAAAAATCAGCATTGATGCAAAAATTGATGAAAATATTGACGAAAAATCTGTCTTTGTAACTGTTTCATTAGAACAGTATACATTTCTGACTTGAAACTTTTTTTGTTTTTTTTTAATGAAAAGACCCCACTTTCTTTTTCAGATATCCTTTTCTGATATCTGATCAGCAATTGAGTATCTTGCTCTGCACATACAGATGCATGGGCAGCAGAGGTAGGGGTTTGGGCAAGGCGGATTGGAAGCCACGGTCGTCACTGATTGGAGTAAAGAATGCACACAGAAACTGCAGTTACCTTGGCATCACCGCCCAGTGCCTGTTGCAGCAGATGGGTCAGCTTGGAGTTCCTGTAGGGAATGTGCAGGGCACTCGTCCTCAAGCCGTTGAACACCTGAAACGGGGACGGCGGGAAATGGGCACGGTTCGTTAAGGGTTAGAGGACAGAGAGAGACTCGGGAAGGCCGGAGATAGGAATTAACCTTCCTTTTTTATTAAAGAAAACCTAACATTTTTAAGAGAAATGAGAGGGCTTGATTTTCTGATCCAAGCACAACCTTTCTTGTTTGCTGCCTCACAAAAAAATAAAGTAGATTTCAGATGAAAAAAGCCAAGACATCCACACTAGGGGTTGAACTAGAGACCTGCAGTCTCCTGAAGACGAACAGAGCATACTGTTTGAAACGTCGAGTTCCTCCCGTTTTCAGAACCACACATATACTCACAAAAGAAAATTTTCTTTTACCACAAACCTATCACTTATTCTAGAGACCTCTGGCTGAACATACTGTAACTTTACTGCTTTAAAAACAGCAAAGAAGATTTTGAATGGACCAGGACCTGAACCCGAGACCTCCGGTTTTGCAACCAGCGCTCTTACCATCTCAGCTATCCAGCTCTCAGATGGATGCCTCAAAAGTTCCAAGTCATTTCTTTCATCAATTTGTTTGACTTGAATTGAAAAAAAGCGGCATCCGCTTTGTGTCACAACAAGCTGCTGAATGTCTTCAGGGATCATGGCCTTGTTTTTTTTTTTCATTCAGATGCAAACAGCCATCTGTTGTCCGTCAACCTGGCTACGGCAGTTGAGGAATCTTAACCACTTCACGCCGGGACCTCCGAATCCAGAGCTCCGTTGGCTTGACTATGCGAATCCGGGCACCACTATTGTCATCGGCGCTGTAAAACCACCCGGCGCCAAGTGGTTAAAAGTGGAAAAGATGATAGGAATTGGGATTGGGATGTCTGATTGGGAGGGTCGATCTATGAAGATCTAAACCGTGAAAAAGGGGTGAAAATATCATTTCGCTGTGAAACTAAAAAGTCACTGTGATTTCACGGTACATTTTGCAGTGAATTCACCGTGAAAATAATCGCCTCTTTGACCTGATGAGGGCATCTTCAGGTCACTAAAGAGACCGTGAAAGAAACGTGAATATCTAGGGTGGCAAGCTCCAGCCTTGAGAGATGGCTCATTCAATTACCAGTAGGGACTACCAGCACCCATAGAGGTACTGTATGGTGTCCTTGTAACTGTCACTCCCAGATACTTCTAAATTGCCTCTAGCCATTATAACCACCAGGAATGTGGCCTTGGAGACCACTGGTGTAAACACCGTGAAAATGACTCGGCTAACGGTGTGCCATGAAATAGGGGTGAAAACACGGTGAATTTTCTTTTCACGGCTAAATGACATTTTCACCCCATTTTCACGGTTTAGATGTTCAAAGTGTCAGAGGGAGGGAGGGGGGAGGGGGAGGGGGGGATGCTCTACCTGGCCAAGTGACGTCAGGGATTTGTTGATGGCGGCGGCCTCCACCAGTGTCTGGCCCGTAGCCCCGGTCTTGGCGATGCGCTCTGAGCCGGCCAGATCCACCAGCATGAGAGAACCATAGCTGGTGGCGTTGGACACCTTGTCCACCCCCTCCACGTTCAGGATCAGGAGCAGATGGGAGCGGGAGCTGTCAATTGGACACACACACACACACAGATGTCATGGGGGCCCATTAACTCCATCATCAGTGGACCACTAAATTTCGGAGCTTCGTTGGTGCTGCTATATAAGTGCCGGGCACCTCAGGATCTGGGTAGGCAGCACTATTGCCTGCAGAGACTCCTTGGCCTACCTCATCAAAGTGCCATTTACACTGTGAAACATCTAGAAACCTTGAGAAAATCAGGTGAAATCGTCATGTTGTTGTGAATTCACTGCAATTTCACCCCTTTTGCATGCCAACATTACTGCATTGGCTTCCACCGGCCCGTGATTTCAAACCCTTTTTTTTTTTTCAAGGCTACATTCTTACTTGGAAAAGGTCTATTGAAAAAAAAAAAAAATTGCCATCACGTCTTCATCATGAACTTGTCATCTCTTGACTAGTTCGTGAGGCATCAAAATTTGGCAGCTTCTGTAAATTTAGCCGACGAAACAAGGCATTATACCGATCGTCATCACCGGGAGTTCAGACTGACCTGGTGGAGTTCATCTTGGTGGCGGCCACCGATCGGTTGCCGTCTCCCATCTCCATGACTCGCGTGATGTCGGCCTCCTCCCTGACCTCCATCTCGGTCATTCCCTGCACCAGCAGCCGCTTGCCCTGCATCTTGATGTCCAGCTTGGTCTTGCCGGCCCCGTCTGGCACCAGCAGGTCCTGCAGGGCCTCGTTGTACACCTCCACCATGGACACCTGCAGGGGCAGCCGCAGGGGCAGCCGTGGAAGCAACGGGATATGAAGGTGAACGTCCAAACCAATTAGAATTTTTTTAGAATTTTTTATTTTTTTTTCCAAGCTCACATGTTCCCAGTAATTTTTTTTCCCCCTGTGTTAGTTTGACTCGAATTGGAAAAGCTGCCTCCCCTTTGTGTGACCCTAAATTAGCTGCTGTAGCCCGGTTTACAACAATCGGTTGTTTGCATCTGAATGGGAAAGCAGGCGTGGGATCCCTGAAGATATACAACAGTTTATGATCGAATGGTTTCTTACTGGCAGCCCCACCCTGGCCAAAGGCTAGTTGACTATTTAGGACTATTTAGGAAGGCCACAATCTAAGCTGGATAGCTCAGATGGGAAGAGCGCTGGTACGCAAAACAGAGGTCTCGAGTTCAAATCCCGTTCCAGTCAAAGTTTTTTTTGGCCATTTTTTTTCAATTTATGTACAAGAACAAAAACCCATTCCGGCAAAGACTAGTTGACTAATTGGGAAGGCCATTGTCTAGGATAAGCCATGGCATCGGCTGCAACACACACTGGAATCCACCGCATGAATTTGACTAGCTCACTGGTTATTAAGTGGTAAGACATCTGCACTACAAAGCAGGAGTGGCAGGTTTGAATCTTGCCTGAGTTGCCTGTGTATTATTCCCAGAAGGCAATCAGACAAAGCACTGAGCGTACAGTGTTAATTAAAGATCGAATAGGGCAAATGCCGACTGAATTTTAATCTCACAACACTCTCAAATAACATATCTACACTGTATGTTCACATCAGAGAGAATTTGCTTTCTTTTGCACTTTGATGGGAGCGACCAAAAGGTCTAGTGACGGCCTCCCAGCATTGCGTACCTTCAGTGTGTAGGAGATCTGGTCCCGGTCCCCACATATCTTCAGCAGCTCTCGGATGGAGCGGACGTTGACCCCAGGATCCTCCTTGCTGCCCATCATAGTGTAGGTCTTGCCGGAACCCGTCTGCCCGTACGCCATGATGCAGACGTTATAGCCGTCCACGCAGGAGGTGATGATGGGTAGGGCTAAGTCAAAGACCTAAAGGGTGTCGACGCACGCAAGAGTAATTTCAAGTATGAGTTGTGATTTCAGGTATCAGTTATGACTATGAGTTCTGCATTTGAGTATGAGTTCAGGTATCAGTTATGACTAAGAGTTCTGCATTTGAGTATGAGTTCAAGTATCAGTTATGAATATGAGTTCTGCATTTGAGTATGAGTTCAAGTATCAGTTATGACTAAGAGTTCTGCATTTGAGTATGAGTTCAAGTATCAGTTATGACTATGAGTTCTGCATTTGAGTAGGAGTTCAAGTATGAGTTATGACTATGAGTTCTGCATTTGAGTATGAGTTCAAGTATGAGTTATGACTATGAGTTCTGCATTTGAGTATGAGTTCAAGTATGAGTTATGACTATGAGTTCTGCATTTGAGTATGAGTTCAAGTATGAGTTTGAGTTGAGTATGAGTTTAAGTATGAGTATATAGTCAAGTATGAGCTCAGATATAAGTTGAGTACGAGTTTTGTGATTGAGTATGAGTTTAAGTATGAGTTAAGGGTTTGAGTAGTACAAGTATGAACATTTGAGTTAAAGTGATAATACAAAAATGTTGCAAACTGCTTACTGACTAAAATTACCAAAATGCAAATCACAAAATTTAGTGGCCTGACGTTTCATTCCTAGCAGGACCTTTCTCAAAGGCAGAGTCAAAGTACGTACTGGGTAGTTTGAGTTAAAGTACTGGGTAGGATTGTGAGTTTGTGTTCAAGTCCGAGCTTGAGTTTGAATACGGAAAGTAGCATGAGTTTGGGTGCGGCGAGAACGGGATCAAGTATGAATGAGAATCGTGCTCACCTCTGTCTGCTTGGATGCCGGTGTGAAGACCTTGTCGTAGCTGTACGTCATCTTCTTGCCTGCTGGGTTGGTGGCACAGATTTCCTGGTCATCGGGGAACTGCAGGCAGCACTCGGTGCGCGAGTCGTAGCGGACACGGCAGAAGACGCGGATGTTCCCTCGAAGCTCTTGCAGCTGGGGTGGGCACAGAGAGACAGGGAGTGAGCCATCCAGACAAGAGCGAGAGAGGTTTATTGCGGACGAGCTTGGTCGATATTCTGCGGATCCCAAATTGGAAATGGGATGCATGGAAGGCACCACACTGCTCAGCTCTCTGTATTCAGAATCAGGGTAAATGGAGTACTTTGCTCACGCTAAATTCTGCGTTCACTTTTTCTCGGCCGTGATTTCGACCGCTAATGTGGCAAACTCTGAAGACAGATACCGGTACCAGGGACAGCCCGCCATCAGATGAAAACAAAGTTGGCCGGCACACACGTTATTAATATACAGGAAGAAACCCTGGCCAGTGTGCTGGTCACCTGGTTGTAGAGCAGTTTCCTCTGGAGACATTCCTTCTTGTAGAGCACCTTGAGGTCATCCAGCTCCCGAGAGGTGCTGGAGTCCATGGTCTTCATCTTGGACAGGCCAGAGATGGCGGCCGCCACCAGATCCTTCAAGTCTAGGGGAGAGGGGGAAAACACGACGACAGAGTATAGGCAGAGATATACCGCTGTGAACACCTGATGAGACCCCATAGAGCCGCATATAGCACCAAAATTTGCTTAACCCTTTAAACTCAATCGTCTTTCCTTCGCTCTCATCAAAGAAATTCAACAAATCTGAAATGTCTTCTTCTCCATATGTTTTTTCTGAAACACCGTCCAATATGCTGTGTTTTTTTCAGGCTTCTTTTGGGGCATTCTGAAGCTGTACTATGAAGTGTTTTACGCGATAATTCAACCGGAAGTTGCACACTTTGGGCCGAAACCCGTGAACGCTTGTGAAAGACAGAAAAAGGATTGGTCTAGCTCCTCTTTCATCCCGTATTTATTTTTGTATACGTCCGACATAGGGTACCATACTATGGTTGGAAAGCTTGTTTATTCACCTTTCCAATGGTAACACTTTTGACCAACAGAGGGCGGAGTTATTAGTGATTTATTTCATCAGATGCCGGCGTCCGACATTGTATGGGGCTGAGTTAACCCCTTGCTGATGGAAAACGACTATAGCCACTCTGGGACCATCAAAATTATTGTCAAAATTGTATCAGTTGCCACGGATACGCCGAGTCGACCTCGATCCGACGTAATGACCCCGGCGGGGTATCGTATAGGGAAAGATTGTCTCTTGACCCTTGATGAACCCTCCACTCTCACCTCTGAACCCTTCCGTCACCGCCTTCCTCAGGGTCAGCTTGGACTTGTCCAGCGCCTTGGCCGCCCGGTCCACGCCCACCAGGAGGTCGGTGTCGATGGAGGGGGCCTGGGGCTCCACCACGATGGCGGGGTGCGGGGGAGACAAGGCGTGCTGCGGGGAAGACTCAAAGGTTGAGTCGGGGTCGGTGTCCGGCGCGGCGGTCTCCATGGTCTGAAGAGGGACGAAGGGAGGGGGGGGGGAGGGGGGAGGTGGAGGGAGAGAAAATCAAATGTTACAGTCCGCCCACTCCAAGTTGAGCTCCACCTCGGCCTCATTACATCACACTATAAACCGTGAAAAATGGGTGAAAATGTAATTTCGCTCTGAAACTAAAAAGTCACTGTGCATTCACGGCGCATTTTACAGTGAATTCACCATGAAAATAATCGCCTCTCTGACCTGATAAGGACATCTTCAGGTCACTGAAGAGACCGTGAAAAAAACGTGAATATCTAGGGTGGCAAGCTCCAGGCTTGAGGGATGGCTAATTCAATTACCAGTAGGGACCACCAGCCCCCATAGAGGTATGGTGTCTGTCATTGTAGCTGTCACTCCCAGATACTTCTAAAATGCCTCTAGCCATTAACCACCAGGAATGTGGCCTTGGAGACCACTGTTGAAAACACCGTGAAAATGACTCAGCTAACTGTGTGCCATGAAGTAGGGGTGAAAACACGGTGAATTTTTTTTTCACGGCTAAATGACATTTTCACCCCATTTTCACGGTTTAGATGTTCATAGTGTCAGGGATGTAAAGTGACCGACAAAGTCACCTCCTGAAAGTCACTAAAGGCCAATAAATTGTGCGACTGCGAGTGAGCACTTACGCAACCGAGAGATGCGACTGCGAGTGAGTGCTTATGACTTAGGCGACCGAGAGATTCACGGCAGGGGTGCAGGCACCCTTCAGTTTTTATGGTTTTAAATGATAAAAATTAGAAGTTTAAGATACCTGTTTGACATAAAAAAAATAATGCCATTTCTAGACGTCTTACGCCCCACCATACGCCCCACCATACGCCCCACCATACGCCCCACCTACTGTCCACCTAAATCTCACTCTCAGTGGAGTCCAAATCGTAAAATAATGCCATTTCTAGACGTCTTACGCCCCACCATACGCCCCACCATACGCCCCACCATACGCCCCACCATACGCCCCACCTACTGTCCACCTAAATCTCACTCTCAGTGGAGTCCAAATCGCGATTCAAATCCCACTAATAATCGTGTTTATTGCATCCCAACACGCAAAAAGAGAGGAGTTTGAATCACGATCCAAATAATCGTGTTTGTTTGGTGTAATGGGAATGGCCCTAACGGGATTTTTTTTATACACTTAAACAGAGAGAGATCAAGACAGTTCCCATCAGTGGGATACTTTCTTATCAGTAAATTCTGGGAAAAATTGTTTACCGGTGTGGATGACCTGTGTCTTGCAGTCACAGGCCTGCCTGTTCTCGGCCTCTCCTGCTGTGCCGCGGCCAGTCTAAGGTTGGCCGTCTTAGCCTCCACCTCCAGCGTGGCATTCTGCTCTCTCAGCTGCTCCAACTGTGGATAGGGTTGTGCGAATACAAAACCGGGCTCAGTTTCAAGAACAAGGAAGTGACTGAAGAGGAGACTAGGCTTTAATTGATCTCCAAGACCAGCAGTGCCAAAGGCTATGGCTGTGCCGGTCTGTCTGCATCGCGGCATAAGGCTGCAAAGGCAGCTGAGGCAAAGCTACCGCCAAAGCCATAGCCAGTGCTCATTTGGACCCTGCTTTAAAATTAGCCTCCACTTCCAGCATGACAGTTTTTGTCTCCAGTTTCTCACATGGGTGTCAGACACCTGCAGATTACCGCATTTTCCAACAGAACTGGATATTACTTTGCCTTGACTATGAAAATCATGAACAAAAACAGAAATGAGATAAAATCTACTTTTCAGAAGGCAATCAGGCAAAGCACTGAGCATGCAGCGCTTATCATACATCCAGTAGTGTAAACCCTCATTGAATTGAAAGACCAAAATTATCACTATTGCTTTCAGAACAAATTCAAAAACAAAGACACAGGGCAAGTGCTTGTTACGTTGAAGCAGGGCAAACCCTCATTGAATTCCATTCTCCTCGACGCAAGCATCATATTATATCTATGAAATCAAACTCACTTGACAAAAGTAAATTTGTGAATCAGATAACAAATGATTAACTGAAGGTACATTCCTTTTCATTTTTTTTCTTCATATTCAGTCATTTTCTTTTTCACCAAAAAAAAATACTTCTCTCTTTGATATTTTCTGTTTCAAGGCCCAATACAACATTGGGAGGATCTGGAATTATCAATGTCCACAGATTTCCTTCTAATTTACAGTTTATAGATGGTCATGATAGAATTATCATGCTGAAATCTCACGTTCTGAGATGCTGTACTTTTCGAGAAATGTTCACTCAAACATCGACAAATAGCGCGAGTAACAATTTTTTTTTTTTGCATTTTCTAATTTCTCAGATTACCATTTGAGCTCAAACCTTCACAGTATTGCTTTTTGGGAATGTTTTATGGTTTAACACACAAACCATGGCAATCGTTTGATCTTTACCAATCTTGTATAGGGCCTTTAAACTTCCCCTCTTCTAATCCCTGCCCTACTCACTGCCCCTCCCTTTTATCCAGTCTGCCAGCTTTCATCCTTTAGCTTTTTTTTCTTCTGTTATCCCTTTTTTCTCCTGCCTCAGAGAAAGGTTTGGGAAAAGACAGGCCCTTGATATTTTTGAGATTCAGAACTTCAGAAATCTTTCACTAGTTCATTCAATAATTTTTTTTTTCGACTTATAATACCTCTGCCTTCATCTTGTCCAGTTGACTTTGAAATTTCTTGTTCTGGTGCCAGACTTCCTTGTGGGATTTTTGCTGTTGGGAGAAGAAAAGCGATTCAAATTCAAGCACAAATCTTCATTTGTCTTTCTTATAATCATCACCGTAAGTAAACCGCGACATCAGAAAACATGGATGAAAAAATGTGGATGAAGCGTCTTCGGACTATTCAACCACATGGTCTCAACATCCAGGAGGGTAATGACTAACACCATGCAGCTTTCTGATAATCCTTCTTTTGTGTTCAGTCCTTCATACTTCTCTCTTTGATCTTTCCCCCTCTTGTCACTAATCCCTACCCTACTCCTTGCCCTTCTCTTTGATCTTTCCCCCTCCTCTCACTAATCCCTACCCCACCGCTTGCCCTTCCCTTTGATCTCTCCCTACTAGCTTCACTCTTTGTCCTTTGTTTCCCATCCGTGTCCTATTCACCCCCCCTTCCTCCGTGTACTCTGCCTTTGAGAAGGGTCCTGCTAGGATCGAAACGTCAGGCCCACTATTTTAAGACATCAGAAAACATGTTAAAAAATTGGCAGAAGGTGAGGAAAGTCACCAGATCAGGATGGTCAGCAGCTTCTACCCCCGGTCAGCCTCTCTCTGGAATTCCCTTCCTGCAGGGATGAGATTCTCCTCAACTGAAAATTTCTGAAATTTTCCGTCCTGGCAAGCGAGCGCAAAGCGCCAAGCCCTTACGGCATGGGCTTCGTCGCCCGCTTAAGGGCCCGACATTTTTGGGATTATAGACGCTCTGTGGTGCAATCTGAGCCCATTTCTGACCAGTTGAACCACTTTTTATGAAGCAAAACATCATTTGAATATAATTTTTGAGATTTCAGTTGTTTAATCAATGTCAAAGGTATTGAAAATTGCATGGTATTGGAAATTACCTGGCATTTATCATATGATTTGTTACTACTGTCAGACTGTACTGTCGGTAACATATTTTTTATTTTAAGACTATAACGGGAACAAAATCTGACACAACCTTCAGCAGCAATACATTTTGTTAACACAACCTACCAGTACAGGCACTTCATTTTGAATCCCTTCTCTTGGATTTTTTTTTTTTTTTTTTTTTTACCATGGATCGGAAAAAGTCGGAACTGAAATTATAAGTCGGAATGTCAAAGTTCCAATGTCGGATTTTTGCCAGCCTACAATCTTGTCCTTTTTAATGTCAATACCTATCTCCAGCCTTCCTGAGTTCCCTCTCTACCGGTATCTCCTTCTTTCCTTAGCCCTTAACCTTTGAGGATCTTTATAGCCTTGTTTCGGGCAAATTGACATTTGCAAATTGACATTTGCGATTCAGATCGCGATCCAAATAATCGCGTTTATTTGGTGTAGTGGGAATGGTCCTAATGATGATAAAAATTCAATGTGTTATTTGATCGTTTCATTAATACCCTTAAGGCTTGACCACATGCAGATGCCTCCATATGATTGTACAAAAAAAAATTGCCCCCCCCCCAAAAAAAATCCCTACCTACCTACCCTATTTTGAAACGCAGTGTGATCGGAAGCAGAACTATTTTTTGGTTTTTTTGGCCTCACTCACCATCTTGGCGCACTTGTCCGAGAGGATGGAGATCTTCTCGTCCTTCTCCTTCAGCAGCTTGCTGTTGACGCCAGTCAGTCGGTCCGGGCTGTCCATTGATCCCGTGTCGCCCACGGCAAAGTACGTGGAGATGGCATCGTCGGCGTCGTAGTTGCTCTGTCTCAGCGCCGCGATGATGTCGTACCGGTCCTTCCACATAGGCAGGGCCTCCTGATTACGCAAAAATTTAACAAAAAATTTAACAAATCAAACCTCGTAAAAATTCAGAGGGCCTGACATGTCATCCTGGCAGGACTGCACACACACACATATAGTATACGCGCGTCCACAAGAAAAATATGGCACACACCTAGCAATTTTTCGGGTTGAAAAGTGGGGGCAGTTTTCTGTTGAGAATCTTGCTGCTTTCTCAAAAATATGATTACTATATTTAAAAAACAAACTGACACATGGAAGTTCATACCATCTCTGAGCGATTACACATCATATTCCTTTTTATTTTAGGTACCCTTTAAGTTCACTTGTGCAGGAACAAGCAAGCTCTTGCTGTTTAGTTCCTGATCCCTTTCCCCCCTGCCTCTTACTTGAATCTGAGCCATGAGGGGCTTGACAAAGTCACTGTGCTGCTCCCAGGATACCGGCATCTTGACCCAGATTCCAGACGACTCGTCAAAGTAGCAGTGGATGTTACGCTTCTCCTGTATTGGAGAAAAACAGTTTTCAAAACAATTGTATCAGAGAAAAACTTCACTTATCCTGATGACGGCCAGAGCATACTGGCCGGAACGTCGAGTTACAACTCAGGTTCTTTTCAGAACCACACCTCTTCTTAGAGCGACCTTATACATGGTGTCACCGCAAACCCTCCTATATTGTTTCACAATTTAAGAAAGGGAAAAAGGGTCCTGCTAGGGTTGAAACATCAGGTCCTCTAAATGTTTGAGATTTATGTTTTTGGTAATTTAAGTCTGTAAGCAATTTGTAACATATCGGTATATATTACTTTGTGTTTGATTCAGTTGGATTCCGATCAATTAAATTTGGTTGAAATGCTTCCATTCAATATGATTTGATTCAATTTGATTCAGCAAATTTAGTTGAAAAAAGAAAAATCCTATAAAGAGAGCACGGGCATATTGTATGCTAAGGTTCTGGAAGGATATTCCTTGACACACCAATGTAGCCATATACAATTTTTTTTCATATCGATTTACCTGTAATTGACCATGAAATAAAAAAAAAATCATGTATTCAGATTACACAAGAAATATTTGTTCAATTTCTGCAAGAAATGAACCTGAAAATAAGTGACAGCAGGTAATAAAAAACACTCTTAATTAGTCTCAAGCTGCTAAGCACGAAAGGAAACCTTTAGTCTATTTCCTGCATAAAATCAGCAGGGTACCAGTCAAAAACACTATACGCATTGGGCCTATTAATGTTGGCTGGTAAGCTTGCCTCTTGGGTCAGCATATTTTCTGTTGTGTAGCATTGGCGGCATGCACTATTATATGTCACCATGGACACTGATGTGTGCAAGCTGCATTGATCTCAGCATCTCAGCGCAGGTAACCATGGCAACTGGGGGCATCAGCAACTTCATGGGCACACATACAACTGTATATATGCATGTGCTTGAATTTGATGGAATTATAATACACTGTACTCTGTACATAAACAGAGAGTACCGGTACGTGTACATGTACGTGTACATGTACACATGTATGTTAAACCAGAGGCCTGGGTTCTGATACCGGTCAGGTAATTACCGGGTACCAGCCACAGTTTGTTTCCAATGGAGTTTCCTACAGCAATATGCAAACATGATGCAAACTGCTTTCTGACTAAAATGACCAAAAAGGGATATAAAAAAATTACGAGGGCTTGACGTTTCCATCCTAGCAGGGCCTTTCTCAAAGGCAGAAAGTAGAATTGGGTCCTGCTGGGATCGAAACGTCGGGCCCTCCTAATTTTTGATATTCTAATTTCATCGAAAAATATAATTTCATCGATGCAAATGGCAATAAAATGACAATAAAAACGACGAATGACAATGAAAAGGACTTGGACTCGACCCTTGTGACAGTGACCCGCAACTCAGACAAAGACTCAGCCTTTGTGACTCACGCCTCAGAATGTGGCCTATATTTTCAATCTATATTGTGACTCAAATACAAGCCACTCATATCGAGCCTGCAATCAACCTCCAACCCCCAAAAAATCTTGTAACAAAATCAATGCAAGTACATGTACATAATCATGTGTTAGTGGAGAGTGCACATAATGCAAGTAATAATTTGGACTATTTTCTAACTGGAAACAAAAAATAATAAGAAATTTGCGCACTCATAAATTACATGTAGGATGGCCTAATGCTGTGGTCCAGCATGTAGTAGGACTTCCCTCAGATCTGAGAAAGGTCACATTGAGGTCAGAATGTACGCTCTGTGGTAAGATCCTCATACATGTAGTTTTAACCAAAATCTTATAGCGCGCGAAGCGCGCAAGATAGCCTACTCTTGCGAGATCACACGCATCCGGTGAAGTACGCACTGGACGCCATTTTAGTAAGCAAAGTCGCACACATTCTCTCCATTTTGTCATGGTGGTCACATCACATTGAAAGCTATCACATTCTGTTCACGCATCCAAAGTTGTATCTTTTTTATCGTTTGTGACTCTCTCGCTTGATTTTCGGAGCACTGAAAGCAAACGACAGATTCCGTTGCTTACTAAAATGGCGTCCAGTGCGTACTTCACCTTTTGCTCAGAGTAATCCATCTTTGGTTTTAACTTATTATGAAATCTGAAGCATAGAAAGCTTTGACTGGACCGGGATGGGAACCCGAGACCTCTGGGTTTGTGTACCAGTGCTCTTCCCACCTGACCTATCAAGTCCTAATTAGATGGTGGCCCCCAAATAGTCCACTAGTAATAATAATAATATTAATTTTAATGTTTAAAGACCGCCACATATACATCTCAACAGTCTGTACAGAGCCACATTAAAAAGTGAAAATTAATACCACAATTAAAAATAAGAAGTTAAAAGCATAGCTGCTTGGACTGGTGGTCACACTTTTTGTGATCTTAAACAAAAAAATGTATAGAAAATTGGGAAAAAAATGATATACAAAAATGTTGCAAACTGCTTACTGACTAAAATAACTACTGGGTAAAAAACTGCTGGGTAAAAAACTGACCCCTCAGAAACATTAAAAAAATTGTGAAATTAAATAATAAAAAAAGGCTTTGAAATCTATTATGAAATCTATTTGTCATTTTTAGAAATCACTCTAATCTTTTCCGTTTGATCTTTCACCCTTTAATCATTCTGCCTTTGAGAAAGGTCCTGCAAGGGTCGAAACGTCAGGCACTCCAAATTTATGAGATTTGACATTTTGGGTCATTTCAGTCAATGAGTGCTTTGCAACATTTTGGCAATTTTTTTTCTTTTACAAACTGTGCGTACCTCAAAGATGTAGGTCAGCAGTCTGCCCCGAGTGGGATGCCTGATGGTCCCCGACCTGTCGTCTCCACTGCCGCCGCCCACACCCGGCGTCACGTCGATCTCCGCAAGGTCGTTGCTCCTGCCCGCCGTCGCCGCAGGGGAGGAGTAGCTCTGACTGCCGCCGCCGCTGCCGGCTTGGTAGCCGCTGTCCTGAATGGGCTCACCGTCCACCGAGAAGTGGCCCTGTCTGAGCCAGGCCGAGGGGAAGGCCTGCCACTCCTTGATGAGGGGGAAGAGGCAGGGAGGTGGTGGGTGTTAAACAAAACAACAACAGAAGGGCCGTTCCCACTACGAAAATAATCGCGATTTGAATCGCGATTAAAAAAAAAAAAAAAATTGGGTCGTGTCCACACATGCCAAATAACCGTGTCGCAAATAAACGCGAGCCGATTGCGGTTTAGCATGTGGTCGCACTGCGCAAGCGGGAATGGCGGGACTCGCTGACGAACGTAAACAATTAACCCTGTGCTGCACTTCCTGGCAGTAAGCTGCTGGCAGGAAAAGCTGTGCGTGCGTAATGCATCGTGGGCTTAAAAAAAAGGTCTGTGTTTCCACCATGCAAACCTCCAAGTCTCATCCATCCAAACAATCACACTGTGCTTCAACCATGCAAACCTCCAAGTCTTATCCATCCAAGCAATCACACTGTGCTTCCACCATGCAAACCTCCAAGTCTCATCCATCCAAGCAATCACACTGTGCTTCCACCATGCAAACCTCCAAGTCCTATCCATCCAAGCAATCACACTGCTTCCACCATGCAAACCTCCAAGTCTCATCCATCCAAGCAATCACACTGTGCTTCCACCATGCAAACCTCCAAGTCTTATCCATCCAAGCAATCACACTGTGCTTCCACCATGCAAACCTCCAAGTCTCATCCATCCAAGCAATCACACTGTGCTTCCACCATGCAAACCTCCAAGTCTTATCCATCCAAGCAATCACACTTTGCTTCCACCGTGCAAACCTCCAAGTCTTATCCATCCAAACAATCACACTGTGCTTCCACCATGCAAACCTCCAAGTCTTATCTAGGCTGAAGGAGTGCATCAATAGTGCTCTTCCAAAGAACCTGTGAGTAGAGCATTGCCATACCTGTGTGTCCCAGTTGTCCAGGTAGTGTCTCTTGCCTGACTGCATGATGCAGGTGTAAGACCGGCCGTTGTTGTGGTGAAACGTCTCAAACACGATGTCATCTTCACCCTGCACATTCAGAGCAAAAGCAAAACAAACACGAAAGTTTCATAAAGAAGCGAAAAAAGAAAACTCACATGAAACTGTACACTTCCCATTCACCTGAACAATGCATGCAGCGATAGACAAGGACTATTGCAGAAGAAAATAGTGAGATTTGTTTTCCACTTTTGAATTTTTTACAAAAATGCGAACTGTTTGCAGACTAAAATGACGAAAATGCAAATCTCATAATTCCAAGGGCTTGAAGTTTAGATCTTAGCAGGACCTTTGAGAAAGGATCGAAATGTCAAGCAATCAAAATTCATGAGATCAACATTTAGGTAGCACAAATCTTTTGCAAGCTGCTTGCTAACCTACAATGTACATTACACGTAGACACACAAAGAAATTCCAAAATATTAAAAGGGAGAGAAAAATAAGAGCATGTGCCGAATATAATTAGCCACACGGAGTATAAGCCGCAGCGCTCCAAATTTTCCACAATCGATTCAGACCTTAACATAATATAAGCGGCACCATTGTAGAAGTCACACATTTGTAACTTTTCTATACTGGTGTCATCTTCATTGTAGGGCTACCGTACGACTGAGTCCCGTGTCGAAAAATTTAATCAAAACGAGACGAGGTAAGTGAGTTCCTAGTCATCATTCAGATTTTCATGTTCTAAAGTAATATATACAAATATTTTTTTTCACTGCTTTAAATAACCAAAAAACGCAGCTCATTTAGGGCTTCAAAGGTCCTGCTAGGATTAAAACATCATTGGGCCATTTTATTTTCTATTTTTATTTTAATTTTTTTTTCATTTTTATTTTATTTGCATTTTATTTTCTGACGAAAAAAACCCCTTCAACTTCAAGCCTTCCTCTTAGCATATCCACCTGATTTTTTTGGTGAGAAATTTTTCTGAAACAGATGGGAAAGACAGCAAATCTGTCTGTGCATAATTTGTTTTTGCAAGGGATGGCTGAGAGATACGGACTTGGATAGGCTGCGCGCTCACTCAAGAACTCTTGTGTGTTTGCATTCATAAGCTGCCCAAAAATAGGAACTGCATAATAAAAATACAACAACACCACGCATATGGCATCAGAGACATACCGGTACATGTACATAATCCTAAATGTGAGACAGCTATCCTGAAATAAATTGTTCAGATTCTAATTTTACGAAGTTAAAAATCTGGAGGGGTTTTTGGTTTGGATAGAAAGAAATGTCATTTCACAGGGTTCTGTGAAATCCATCTAGATGCAATACTAATGTGCCAATAAATAGAATGTTAAAATTAAGTGGGCCTGACATTTCGATCCTAGCAGGACCTTTCTCAAAGGCAGAGTGACAAGGACAAAACAGATGCAAAACAGATACAGAGGGTGTTTTTGGTCTCGCCAACATACTGAACATTACAAACTCTACAAGAGATATATGATGTTTGAGGTAGTCCACGTGATAGAGCCATAGGTCGTGTGGGTACAATGTAGTTCCAGAAGAATGTCCATTCAAATTTCCTTGACCTTTGTCTTGCAAAAAATGCATTTCGAGGTACACTTAAATGTACCAAATTTAGTGGAAGGTGAAGTATCCAAAGGGGGAACCTCTGCTCGGACAATTAAGTCACGCAGGTTACGGGGGCGCCTGAAAGCCAAAACAGGCGAATTTGGAATGGCATCAGCCAGACGATCTGAAGTGTGGAGAATATGGTGGTTTTCCTTAGTTATCTTCCTGAGAGGAGGGAGAGAAGGGTGGTAGGAAGTAACTAAGGGAACCTTGGGATTGTCCTTGGGACCTGGTGGCTTTTGTTTGAGTGCTGAACTTCTGGGAATGGAATATCTCCAGGGATCACGACCCCCATTTTCATTCAGATGCAAACAACAATTAGTCGGTAAAAATTGAAGACCCATCGAAAAGCGATCCAAAAGGTACAGCTCAATAACAATGACTGGACTCATTGACTGAAGGTTTAAGTGTCAGTTTCAAGCCTTGCAGTGTTCGACTCCATGTTTGCTTCAGACTCAGCGTCATGCTAGACACGGGCAGATCGGATGCGATATTCATAAATAATTTCTCCCTGACATCGTCTTGTCTCCATGACAGCATTTGTCTCTTCCATCCTTCTACTTGATTGGAGACGCAAACAAAAGAAGGGATGGGAACTATAGAAGGATTGCGAAATATTAAGCCCCCCCCCCCTCCCTCAACATCCCTATAATCCTTCGACGAGATCACGTTGTCGTTCAGACGGCAATGCAATCTATCCTCTTTGTCCACAGTCGATGCCAGAAAAACAAAAAAACTCTTTTCATCTTCATACCAAACACACTGACGGAATGGACCGGACACAGTCAGACAATTTCTCAATTAGAGCCGCCAATTACCATAGCAACACAATGGATCTGGAGGTTTGCTGTAAAATAAACCCCATGAAATTTCGCGAGCTATTCTCTAGAGAAAGCACACAGCTGGCTATTTTTATCCCTCTTGTCGCATATGACATATAAGAAACTCAAGTTGTTTTTTCCCATTTTTATTTGTCCGCTTTCTTATTTTAACCAGCAACTTTTTGTGTGTGAAAAAGCCGTCACCAACACTGACTGTAATTACATACAAGACATGTATGTACATGATTGGATATGTACAGTACATGTACATGTACCTGTACATTGTAGGCTACAGTGGAAAGGCGCTATGATATGACGAACATGCGCTTTGGCTCCCGATTTTTGTATACAAAATATGTGGCCGCAACTGCTATAACAAACGACTGCTATATAGCCTACTAAAGAATTTTCATGGATCCCGGGATGTTTGTCATAGCGACGTTCCACTGTATATTGAATGTTTATAACTTATGTATACATGTCTGAAAATTACGTAAAAAAAAAAAATATGTAGTAGGCTCTAATTTAGACTGATTTCTGTTTTCTGTTTTTTTTTCAACTGACTTTTTTTTTGCATTATCAAATTGAAATATTGCAAAGACCTTCACAAATTCCCCTGGCATATCAAATGTACTTTTGGACTAATGTACATGTATTGATATGATTGAGAAGCTGTGAAAGCTATGGAATTGAATTGGTCCCTTGATTTCCAACTATAGACACAAGGCAACTGCATCATCACAACAGAGTTTGTAAAAGTTGTAGGCCTATGTACAGTACACTGGAACATACATGTACAACATGTACATGTACATGTACAATCTACTTAACAGCACTCTAAAACGGTCAGAAAATTGCTCGCAATAGTCTGACACAAAGCAAGACCTCTTTTCCACACTCAAGGCACAAGTACCCCTGTATGGCTGAATTGAACCTGCGCTATTATGGATACCAGTTATTATGGAGACAGGCAGAGTCAAAATCAATAGACAGGGCTACAATAGGGTGCCGGCCTATTGTGTAGAGTACACAGGACAGGAGGGTGCACTCCTGTTAATGCAAAAAACATTGTGCATGAATGTAGTACACATACCGTACATGTACGCACATTATAATAATCCTTAATAGTCTACCAAAGCCATCTAAACACTGCTATGAAGTTTACATAAGTGCAGTATATATGTAGTATTATAAGCATGTAAACCTGTATGTGAATATGGCATTTAGAACAAGAATTTGTGGATACATCAGTCACTTAAAAAAGCACAAAATAGTTGAAAAGTGCATAAAAGGCTTTCATAGCAAGAACTATACAGTCTTCATCTAGTGCATGATCCGATGAATGAATGTGCATGTTCAGAACTACCACATTGTAGTTGTTGCTACAAAAGTCTTTCAGGGAAGCACTATCCATAAATTGTTAATGAATTCATCAGATACAAATGTAGACTAACAGTAACACACGATATTACACTGTATAACATTAAAATTCATGTTCAGGCAGCAGGAAATTTTCAAAAAAAAATTCAAGGACAAAGTAAAGGGACATATGCGCACATCTTACCTTACATACATTGTATACAGTACAAGCTTGTCAAAATATTTACACATACAATGATACATAATGTACATTTATACGGTAGTACTTACTTTGTTCTTTTTAGAAATGGGAATTTGACCTCGGCGTGACTTTTCACACAAAATAAAATGAAATTATAGAGGTAAAAGGAAGAATAGCCTTAGAAAAAGAATCAAGATAGTCATTGTCGTGACATCACACCCCCAGCAATCAACGGCGGCTTTTTTGAAAAGATGGCTACATATGGGAACACAAATTTGACCTACAATTCTATGAATCTTATCTCTTTATGAAAGTTGTACATGAGTGACTCTCACCCTGTTTTTAACACCCTGGTATCAGATTTGTTAGCAAACTTTATTTCTTGGGTTGCATTCCCCTTTAAGACTCTATTAGAATAAAGGTCTCCGCTTGATAAATGAAATTCCAGGATAATGGAACTTATTTCTTGGTTTCATCAAGAATTAAGCACCAGCCACCTTCTCTTGAGAATCTGATTAATTTTGTGATCAGCACCCTGCACAAAGTTAGATTCTGTGATTAGAACGCTTTTCAAGGGCTTCCAATTTCCATCACTGAAAACCCCACATTTTTCCCTTCCCCTGTCGAGCCAAGATCAAGACTGCCCGGGCTGGAGATGAGGGAATTATGAATTCAGGAATATGTACAGTGGCGGGTAATTTATGAATAAGATCTGGAATTTGTGCGAACATGACTATCCGGGGGCGTTTTATAACTGAAGGGAATGTCTTGGGTCGAATGGGTCGTACTCACCAGTTCTTGCATCTGCAGAGCCATGGAGAGGAATTCGTCGGGGTCCTGGTTGGGCTGCGGGGCTAGGTGCTGGCTGGGGGCCGGCTGCTGCGCCTGCTGGTAGTGCGACTGCAGCATGTCGGCCACCCGCTGCTGCGAGCTGATGGCCTGCCCGGCGTACTGCCACTGCTCCTGGGGCTGGCCGCCGTGGTGGCCTCCGCCGTAGGCCCCCTGGCCGTAGGACGGCGCCTGGTAGCCGGCGAAGCCTTGGGCGTAGCCGGCCTGGGCGGGGCCGCCGGGAGCGGGCGGCGCCGGGGCGTTGGGATCCCGGAGCTCCACCTCCTCGAAGGTACGACGGCCGCGGCTGCTGGCCCGGCTGGTCGGCTCGGGCATGGCGGCCGCTGATGAGGACTTGGCCGCCTTTGCGGAAGACGATGCGGAGGACTGGTTCTGCTTGGCACTGCTAGAACCGCCACTTCCCATCGTCTGAAGAAAAGGGGAGAAGTTGGGGGGGGGGCGGACTACCAGTGCCCCAGCGTCATGGCTGGACACTGACAGTGAGCGCGACCGCTACCAAGATTCTCTCCCGTTATGATGTCACACCGCTCATTATCTTGAGCGAGGTTGGATCAGGGATGGTAGTGACTTGCTGAGCTTTGTTCCAGTCTACTGATGCATGTGGTTGTCCGGGATTCCTGGAGTGGAGAGTATGACAAATTATTGTCATCATCATCAATCCATAAATTGTCACAAAATTTGGAGGGCCTGATGTTTCAATCCAAGCAGGCTCTATCCCTCAAGACAAGGTATGGCCCTGTTCAGCTAGCTGCGGTAACCGTAACCATCATCCTCCTGAAGGTCGCAGCGACCTTCGGGAGAATGAGGGTTATGGTTACCGCAAAGTATTCAACCTCGGGTCGAAAGTTGAGGGTGTTAATACCGGGTACATAAAAAAAAAAATTCTTAAAGACAAAAGTGGTACACTTTTTAGTTTAACTTGTAATTAAGGCCATCTCTATTTTTCCATTTTATTTTCCTCTGAACTTAAGGCAGACTGCCTTTGAGGTAGATCCTGCGAGGATATTTTACCTCCAACAAGAGTGAGTGGACATTGTGACTGATATGATAAGCCCCAATCAAAGCATCTGAACTAGTTCCCTGCTACCCCAAGTAAAACAGTTTATCTGGCACTCCGCTTCAGGGGAAATACCCGGGTGACTCCAGTCCAAGTTAACCTACGTCAGTACGGTTTCACGTCAACTCGGTCCCAGTCAACTCGGTCCGTGACCAACTCGGCCTGTGACCAACTCAGCCCCTATTGGAAAATCCACAGTAACCCTAACCTAGTCCGAGTAACTTGGATCCGACAAGTCACCCTTTCTTTTTATCGAATTTTGAAATTTTGAGGTTCGGGTGACTGGCTAGTCCCACTTAATGGGCCGTTAGGACTAGTACATGTACTTAGTAGTAGGAGCTCCTCTTGTAACGATTTTTTAACTATCCGTCGCACTAACGTCCCACGAGGCTACACCAATGCTAAAAGTGCCCAAAATCGCGTCAAGAGATTCAATAACTTATAAAAGCACCTGCCGGATTCTACACTGTACACATGTCAAGACAAACAAGTGGTACAGTAAATGGGACTACCCCTAGTCCGCGTAATTAACTTGGACCCTTACAATCGCCCATTTTAATTTTTTTTAAAAGGGCGATTGTAAGGGTCCAAGTGACTCGGACTAGACTACCCCTACCCTAACCTCGTGATCGTCTTGCTGCATTTTCCCATAGGGACCGAGTTGGTCTGAAAGCCAGTGACAGTCTGACACCCTGTGCACATCATCAATCATGTATTGTAACTTTTTGTAAGGATAACTAGCCTTGGCCACGAGCACTAACTACGTACAATACAATACTAGTAAACACCGTAGTATACTGTAGTCTCCTCGACGAAAAATGGAACTTACCGTTCTCTGTCTGTTCGGTCACGGACACTGCCGATGACAGGTGCATCATCAGTGCGCTCAATGAGGACGGTCTCCTAACGACGTGCACAGTACGCCTACCTACTGACAGAGGGTTGCAAGAATGTGTGCTGATGAGTACACGGACAGCTTCTTGTCAGCGTCTGTGGAAACCGCCAACAGGTGGCGCTATACAATTCTGCCGTAAGGGTGCAGAACACTGCTCCCATTGAACACTGTACAAAAACACTCACTTTCAAAGTCAATTATCCCATGCCCAAAAGTCTCTCAGTTCTTGTAGCTATACTTAAAATTTTAGTTTGGACCTTCATCTCTCAGATTCTTTTCAATTTTAGTGCTCTTAGCCGATTAGATTTTTTGCTAATTACCCTCAGAAAAAAAAACCCAAAATGTGTAGCCGTCCAAGCCGAATTTCTGCAAGGATTTTGGGATGGACCCCTCCAGTTCCACAGCCAAATAGGGCCACATTTAAAGCCAGATATGGTCCAAATTACATACCAAATTGAAGAGTGAACCCCCAGATTGTCTTAAGCTTCTCTTGTTCTACAATGTATCAGTTAATTAGCCTCCAAAGACCCCTTATTAAAAAAAGTTGTGGGTACACACTTTATGATAATCAGCTCGGCGGAGCCATCTTGGATGGATTTTGTGTGCTGCACCCGTAAGAGTCCTCTGACTCGGGTTGAAGTAGAGTTCTTCTTATTCATTCATTCATTTATTATTTTTTGCAGGAACACTCAAGCATGAATAACAGATTACATCAAAGCATCAATCAAACTATAAATCCAAATTATAGAAGACAAAATATAACATTTGAGATTTGAGGTGATATACAAACCACATTTTTTTTAAAAGGGCGATTGTAAGGGTCCAAGTTCCTCGGACTAGACTACCCCTACCCTAACCTCGTGATTGTCTTGCTGCTGTTTTTTCCCCATAGGGACCGAGTTGGTCTGACAGCCACTGACAGCGACAGTCTGACACCCTGTGCACATCATCAATCATGTATTGTAACTTATTGAGATTTGAAACAAATAAACAGGAAAAACAAACAAATAGCACCCCTGCAGGATTACAAAAAAAGCAAAACTCAATCACTGTCTTGTTGCTCTCCTTCAGTGCTAACGACAGATC
>OX465103.1:23571473-23581473 GCA_949987565.1 Luidia sarsii | reverse complement strand
AACTCTCTGACTCCTTTTCTCTCTTTTTCCAACCACTCGATTCTCAACCCCCCAATTCCCAGCTTACCATTTCTGACTCTCAGCCAATGCCTAGTTCTCAACCGCCCCAAACCCCATCTACCCCCAGTCTGTCTGCCACGGAGACCGGTACAGATACCGAATCCGTGACAATGGACGACACACCCTCAATCGATGAGCTTTCTGAAACTGTGTTCAGAACCAAGGGTCCCCTCCCACCTGATAAGCTTAAAAAATTCCTATCCACAGTAAAGAACCGAAAAAAACCCCTAGAAATAGCCCTAAAATTTACCCAAGATGTCCCCGGACTTGTCCGGCAATTGAAACCACTAAGAAACAGCCCCAAACTAACGAAAAGTGTACAACAGAGAATTCAAAAACTAATTAAAAAACTCGATATGTAACTCTATATTGTAATTATGGCTCTTCTCATGTGTATTATATACTTAACAACAATGGCTCTATCACTGCTCACCTTAAACACTGGGGGGTGTTCGACCAGTGTTAGAAACGCCTCCTTCAAAGCCTATTTGTCCCATATATCTAGTACCCCGGACGTTGTCTTTCTACAAGAAACAAATAACTTAACAGAAGACAGCCCTTCCTGGCAAGACTGGCCTTACACCCCCCTCTGTGCCCCTAGCCTCACATGTCGTACAGGAGTCGTGACGCTTCTCAAAACTAACAAACTTACACCCTTAGAAACAAAAACACTATATCGTGGACATTTGGTATATGCCAAAATTGCCCTAAAAAACTCAATTTACCACCTTTATAATCTCCTTATCCCTCAAAGCGACACTGAAGGACTGTGTGCTATCCAGTCCTTTTATAATCACTGTAAAGAAAACTGCAGTGATGGTGCCATTGTTCTTGGGGGTGACTTTAACTGTACAGAAAACCCCTCTCTCGATCGTCTGTGTACGCTGACCGAACACCGTCCCAATATGTCCAAGGCTCTCACTGAAGCTGTCAATGCATTGTTTCTTTGTGATGTCTGGCGCAGACTCCACCCCAACCAACGACAATACACCTGGTCACGAGTTAATCCTTCTCGTGCTAGTGGTTACTCTCGTGCCCGACTAGACAGATTTTATGTGTCTTTAGGCTACATACCATCTGTGCAATCTTGCAATATATCGTCATGCTCTTTGTCTGACCACTCTGCGGTTAATTTGAAATTAAAAATGAACCACACTCACAGTCATGGCAGTGCCTACTGGCACTTTAACAACCACCTTCTTTCTGATGAAACCTACACTTCCACAATTCGTCATTTTTGGGTAAACTGGCGAATGGAAAAAATCAACTTCCCAACTCTCAATTCTTGGTGGGACTTTGGGAAAAGACAAATCAAAAGCATAACTCAAATGTACAGCTCCAAAAAAGCAAGAGAAAAACGAATTGCTCTAAACTGTATCAATACCAAAATAAATGAACTAGAGTCTGCGCCAGACTTCACCCCCGAAATCCAGGAGGCTCTTAAAGAGCAACGAAAATTTCTCAACTCCCTTCTTAAAATAGAAGCTCAGGGCGCTCTCGTCAGATCTCGCTTTAAGCATACCACAGAAATAGATACATGTTCTACATACTTTTTTAACCTCGAAAAATCTCACTCTTTGTCAAAAAATATCACTCATATCCGACTTCCTTCCGGGGACATCTCAGATAATCCAGATGAAATACGCTCCCACATCCACAATTTCTATCAATTGCTCTATAGCAAAGTTCCAACTGACGAAAGCGCCCAACATCAACTTCTTCACAATATGTGGCGTTTAAGCCCAGTCGACTCGGATGATCTCGATAATCCCGTTTCCATTGAAGAACTAGACAATGCAACCAAGCAGCTTGGTAAAAACAAGTCCCCTGGTCTGGATGGGCTCTCTAGCGAATTCTTTCAATTCTTTTGGCCTCTATTCAGAGAAGATTTCTTCTCAGTTCTCTCCTCTTCCATTGAACATGGCTCTCTCCCCCGTTCCTTTGGCAGAGCAGTCATCACACTACTACCAAAAAAAGGCGACCTCGCCGATATTGCAAACTGGCGCCCTGTGTCACTTCTAAACACGGACTACAAAATCTTTGCCAAGCTGCTTGCTAATCGTTTGAAACAGTGCATTGACAGCATAGTTCACATAGATCAGAGCTACTGTGTTCCAAACCGCTGCCTGCATGACAATCTGAACTTAATTCGCGACATGTTAGCCTATGCCAACTCTACCAACCTTCCATTCGCCATCCTAAACCTAGACCAAAAAAAAGCCTTCGATAATGTTGACCATGAATATTTATTTTCTGTGCTGAGAGCCATGGGCTTTGGGAACGGTTTTATAAAATACATCAAACTGTTATATACCCAAACGGAGAGTCTTGTAAAAATCGGAAACTCTCTTACTGTACCTTTCTCTTTCGAAAAAGGGATTCGGCAGGGCTGTCCACTCTCTGGACTCCTGTATACCCTTTCAATTGAGCCCTTATTAAGCAAACTCCGCCTTGACCTTAACGAACACGGTTTCCGCCTACCAAACTCCCCAAAATGCCTCTCAGTGTCAGCGTACGCAGACGATGTGTCCGTCTTTATTACTTCCGAAAACGGTTTCCAAATTGTAACTGAAACTTACAATCTCTTCAGTAGTGCTTCTGCAGCACGTCTGAACACCTTTAAATCCCAGGGTCTGTGGGCCGGCTGCTGGACCGGACGATCAGACACACCCCTAGGCTTTTCCTGGAACAGCGAAGGCTTACTATTTTTGGGACTCTACTTAGGAAACTCAATCAACTACACCAAACAAAACTGGACAATATGCAAAAATAAAATCCTTAAAACCCTAGCCTGTTGGAAACGACTATTGCCGATTCTATCCTACAAAGGAAAAACCCTCATCGTAAACCAACTCGCTGCCTCCAAAATTTTCCATTTTCTTGCAATACTCACCCCTCAAGAAACGTTCATCAATGATATTCAAAAGCACCTCATTGATTTCATCTGGTCCGGCAAAAGACACCTCCTTGCAAAAAGACGACTTTTTCAAGAACCTGACAGGGGTGGAATGGGACTAGTTTGCCTCCAAGCACGCACCCTTACCTTTCGTTTGCGTTTCCTAAAACGCTTTCTCAATGCTTCTAAACACCCCGCCTATGATCTGGCTGCTTTCTACCTAAATAAATACAAAAAATTGGGTCTGGACTTCCAACTTCTTCTTTCAACAACAAATCCAAAATTCTACACTAGCCTCCCTCTCTTTTACGCTTCTATGTTGCGTGCTTGGACGGCGTCCGGAGCTCGAATCGAAACACCTCTGGTGTCTCTTGACCACGTCATCAATCTTCCTCTAAACTATCTCTTTCCCTCCAAACCCTCTATCACTAATTTCCCGGCTCGACTCGCGGAATGCGGTATTATCCTAGTCCGTCATCTCCTGCATATCAGCACCGGTGCCTGGCGTGACCCAGAGGATTTCCCGGATCATCGGAGCCTTCGACCGCCATCAAACCGACAACGTCATCAGATCCTCAACACTGCTCGAAGCAAGCTCATTTCAAGCTTTCCATCATTCTTCAACACCAATGGTCTTCACTCTTCCTGCGCTGCAATTTTACCAATTCCTGCTCGTCCGCAATCTGCCATCGACTTCCTCCTCTCATCCACACTCCACGGACTCTCCTCTTCTTCAAAACAAATGTACCTTCTTCTCAACAACCGGCTCAACTCCCTTCAAGAACTGCCACTGTCTCCTTGGCACACTAGGAGATACTTGGAGGGTACCAAAATCCAGTGGCGAGAGATACATCATCTACCGACATCCAAGAAGGAAGGCGACGTGCAATACAAACTAATGCATAATGTTCTTCCTTCGCTTCCGGTACTGCACCACCTCAATCCGGGCTTCTCACCTCTCTGTGGATGGTGCGGACAACTCGGCACAATCATCCACCTCTTCGTCGTCTGCCCTGCCATCCAACCAGCGCTGAACCGTCTACACCAGCTCCTCTGCCGTCTCCTTCCAGATCTGCGTCAACACTTCAATCTCTACTGGGCCCTAATACCGCATGCCCGTGGTCGTAGCCGGGAAATTGTACACGTCTCGAACTACCTCATAATTAGCCTAAAAAATGTCATCTACTGGTTATACAGAAATCAAAAGTTCCTTGACCCCCTTCTCATCTGGACACATCGTCTTCAAACCAAAATTCTTTTTGAATATTCCTTCTACTGTCAATGTAACAACATCTCTACTTTTCTCCACAAATGGCCTCTTGACTCAATCTTTTTCCAAATTAAAGAGGTAAACAAGATGACGTGGTTAACATAATTTTCTCCCTTCTGTCCTCTGACATCTCTATACTTTTTCTAAAACTCTATTATTCTTCTCTTTTCTGGTCTGAGACTCGGACAGCTGCTCGCTTCGGCGAGACATGGGGACCCCACTGTCTCCAGACTCAGACCACCCCCCCCCCTCTTTTTCCCTCCCCAAACATCTTACCTATTTTTTCTTTTTTGTGTGTGTGTTTACCCTTAATAACAACGTATGTATTAGATAAAAATAATTCTTATATAATGTCTTTTTTTTTACCTCTTTATTTGACTTCCCCTTTTGGACCGTTGTCTTATGAAAATTAAACCCTTGTGACTTTCTTTCTCGGGAGCAGCAGCCCGCGTAAGCGAGACATGGTGTTATACCTCTGCTCCTGGAGAGACCTATCACCGGTTTATTTTCGATTACCACTTTGACAACTCCCTTCCAACTGATTTTGTTTTGTATTACAAAACACCTCTAATATGTTATACTATTATACATATTATTTTCTCCTATGTTTATTGTTTATTTGTGTTATGTTCATTTATTTAATTTATCATTTCAAGTCTTTTATTTGTAAATTTTGTTTTGATTGGTTTAGTTCCTGTTATTTTCAAAAGAATGAAATAAAGTCTTCCTTTTGAAAAGTCAAAAAAAGTCTTCTTCTTCTTCTTTATCATCATCTTCTTCTTCTTTATCATCTGCTTCTTCTTCTTCTTTTTCTTCGTCTTCTTCTCTCATCCCTCGGGAGCCAAACATCTGGCCCGCTGCTTGGCCCGCGTGGGCAAGCCTTCCCATCAAGTCATCGATGTTTTCCCTTCGTCACTCACTCTGTACTTCGCTGTCTTTCTCTGTCCCTTAATGCTTGTCTCGTAATGTCTGCGTCTCTCTCCCGGAGTTCTCTGTCTCTCCGTTTCATCCTCTGCCGTTCCACCCCTCCTCCTTTCTCTCGCTGCCCCCCTCCTTCCCCTCTTTGCCTCCCTTCTGTCTCTTCCTCCTTCCCCCAGCTTCCGCAACATATAATCAATGCCGTTCCTTCAATAGGATGGCGCGTTATGAGTGTGGGATTGATTTTTATGTTCCCCCCCCAAAAAAAATTAAAACAAAAACCGCCAGGATGGACTTCGGGACATCCGCGGAGGGAGTTAGTCCGACCCTACCTCGCCCGAAGCCGACGCGGTCGAGAACCTTTTGGCAGCAAACAGCGCGAGTCGATAGCCAGCCAGACAGGCAGCCAGACAGACAGACAGACAGACAGAGAGACAGAGAGACAGACAGACAGACAGACAGACAGACAGACAGACAGACAGGCAGGCAGGCAGGCAGACAGACAGACAGGCAGACAGACAGACAGACAGACGGGCAGACGAATGGTGGACAGACGAATGAGCTATTTCAAACATAATTATGGCTGGTATAAGCGCGGTGATACTCGAAACCTCTGGCTCGCAATGGCACGTGGACATGCGGACGCAATTTAATGACAGTGATTAGTAGCAGACGAGCCAAGCCCAGTGGGAAATTCAGCGAACGACACCCGATCTGCTCATTGTATACATGTAGTTAGACCTCACCCCCTCTCCGAGATATCTGTTTCAGAACAAGAAATGTAAGTACCAGTAATAATTCTCAGTGTTCGTGCAAGTGGTAACGCTATTTTGAATCCCCCAAATGGAAATTCCAAATGAAATGAGCAAATTATTTTCAAAGGCGAGATTCCTAACCCGGCTGCACTCAAGCACCCCTCACCCTTTTTTCGCAATCACGCCCTGGGTGATGCTTGACTGTCTTCAAAAGGGTATTACAGTAGGGCAATCTCAAGTGGTGAGACTGCCACAGGACCGGCCAGGTTGGAGAAAGCTTGTTGGTGGCCTATGTTTCAACATAGGGACGATCGCAGGCATAAGTAAGTCAGTAAGTAAGTAGGCCTGACGTTTCGATCCTAGCAGGACCTTTCTCAAAGGCAGAGTGACAAGGACAAAACAGATGCAAAACAGATACAGAGGGTGTTTTTGGTCTCGCCAACATACTGAACATTACAAACTCTACAAGAGATATATGATGTTTGAGGTAGTGCACGTGATAGAGTCATAGGTCGTGTGGTTACAATGTAGTTCCAGAAGAATGTCCATTCAAATTTCCTTGACATTTGTCTTGCAAAAAATGCATTTCGAGGTACACTTAAATGTACCAAATTTAGTGGAAGGTGAAGTATCCAAAGGGGGAACCTCTGCACGCTGGCATTGTATGCAAGATCGTGCCCTTGTTCTAACGTCACGGTTCATACCTGGCCAAACATAGCGTTCCGTAATGAGACGTTGAGTGGTGCGAATCCCTGGGTGTGACAAGGAATGCAGTGAGTCGAACACAGCGCGGCGTAGGTCTGCAGGTGTCACTCTGCCTTTGAGATAGGTCCTGCTAGGATCGAAACGTCAGGCCCACTCAATTTTGAGATTTGCATTTTGGTAATTTTAGTCAGTAAGCAGTTTGCAACATTTCTGTATATCACTTTAAGTAAGTAAGTAAGTTTAAAGGAGCAAAACTTGAATAGGACATGACTCTAATCCATGGTTAGGAATGGACGCAGAATATCACAGCGACACACAGTACAGCTCGGCAATAGAATCCGATCAAGCACTGGTACATTCGGCCCGATATGTCTGGTGCATAGAAAGTGTCAGTTGCCTGACCGTACGGATCACTGGGTAGAGTCGTGCCCTTGAACATTCAGCGTGACGTCAACGAGGACAGGAAGTGTTCGGCAAATGCTTTCTGCTTGATAGGGCCCAGGCGTTCGTCTAGAGTGGGGATCTTCGTGCATGGGTATACGGATATCAACGCCACTTACGTCGGCCTATATAATAGGTCGTTTACGAAATGAAGGCTTAGGCTCGGGCTTAGGCTTCGGTCATATTTCTCTTACTCGTTACAATATCACAGGCATCTAAAAACAAGCGTTTGCCCCCAGTTTCTTGGGGAATACCCTGTATACATATCAAGCAAACAAACCTTCATAATCCGCAACAAACCACAACCTGGATTTTCGGGTTTTGTCAGACGGAGACGAAGCCTGAGCCCGAGCCTAAGCCTTCATTTCGAAAACGTGCCACAGGTACGTCTCCAGCCGGCGGGCTGCAAAATGGCGGTACTGCATGGAGACCGATTGGGAATGGTGCCCGAGTATGGAGGAGCGCGCATGGTGCAGTAAGGCAAACACGGCGGTAGCATTCTTCGGTCCGAATTCCACACGCCGAAGTACTGGGGGCCAATCCTATAGACCTTTCTTTTGATTACAAACATTGACCGGAAACCCAGGCATTCCCAAGATTTCTGGATTATCATTACTGCGTAGGCCTAGGAGACACCCGGTGCTGTCTGATATTGACCAAAATAATTACCGAAGAATCATTTCCTATGTTCCAGTTTCACAGGTCACAAATTTGACATCGTCTTATGCCAACCAACTAGACAGATTGTCAGGAGAAAGATATAACGACAAACCGAAAGTTAAATCTCAGAACGGAACAAGACGCTGATTTGTACAGTAGGCTTATGGGGCTTGGATTCAGGGAAACGGAAAAGAAATCGTTCCAAATCTCTTCTATAACGTTTGCTGCAGCAACAGCAACAGCAATTTAATACCACTTTCAATCACAGAACTCCATTCAGGACAAATGTAATCTTATTGTTGTCGGCGTGCCAAGGTTTGGGGAAGTTCCGGTATTTTGTATTATGAATGTATACAAAGTTCGTGCCACTGCCAACCAAAAATGGCGGATTAGTTTGTTACGTGACTTGTGACGTGGCAAAGAAAAGATCTATAGAGCCGCTTAAGCACCAAAATTGCCCAATGAAACCAGGTTGCCGGCCAAAGTTCTACTTGTTTCCTTAGCTAAGCACCCAATATGTGAATATAAGTTGAACGTAATAAGTGACCAAAATAAAGCCAGCAATCTGGCTATACTCAAGAGGGAAATTCCATGCTTAGCAGGTTTACACGCTGAAGCGGCTCTCTGAAATTAGGCTCTGTTTCTTGGTAGGGTCATTACCGCCAGTAACGCACACAGACGCACGAGGGCTTGAGGCCGGGGCCAGACCGCGTTTATGATTGATTCTGCCCGCCACAACGCACCAGTTCGGTTTCCATTGACCACTGTTATAACCACATTGACATTTGTGAAAATCTTCGAAAGGTACTGGCCTGTATTTTGTTTTTCACTGTATGCCATAGACATTTCCCAGCGCTGCCAAAGACATGGCGTAAAGAAATGTAATTAGCTGTAACGCGGGCATGGTTGAACAACATGGCCGGGTCCGAAACGGGCGAAGCCACGGAGGGTGGTTGGTGAGGGACGCCATTTTTGTTTTCGTGAGACCGGGGACAAGTGGTATCAGATTGACTGGCGTGAGAGAGAAGCCTTCCCTTTTTTTCTTAACAGTAAGTTGATGCTGTAATGCCAGCGCTTGGCTACGGGGTTCGCGAAGCCCACAGCTGAAGGACGGCAGCGGCGCTGAAGTAAATCCCCCGGCCGGCGAAGGACGCGTTTATCAGGCGGTGATCGAGCTGATGCAGCCGCCAAGAATAGCTCAGCCAGTCCGTAAATGATAAGTGCATTAGCTTTTCATGACATCGCAATAACCTGCTCCAATAGAGCCGACTCGTGCACCTCCCCTCCAACATATAGCAATCACCCTATCCTGACTAAACCGGCCTCAATTCCCCCGAAGGATATAAACCCCAGCAATTTGGCATGCTTCCTAATTGAGACATGTCCCCCGCAATTCCCCACGCTAAAAATCCATCATAATATGATACATCTCGGTCTTGCCTATTACCGCATTAACGGCAATCTGATGGCCTACATATCTTCGCCACTGTATCTTGCTACGAAGACACACCCCCCCCCTTACCCCCCACCCCCAACTTTACAACACAAAGGCCGTAGGCGGCTTGCCCTTTTATCGCTACTCGCACTCTCTTCATATTAAAGTCGGTCCACACCCGTACTGGGCAGCCAGCGTCCTTGCCCTGCTCCCCCAGTTTGTAATAACCTCCGTCAGTAGTTTCTTTGGAGCATCGATCGAGAGTTGCTCAGACTGAAGAGATAGAGAGAGAAGAGAGAGAGAGAGAGAGAGGGAGAGAGAGAGAGAGAGGGGGGGGGGGAGAAGAGAGAGAGAGAGAGAGAGAGAGAGAGAGAGGAGAGAGAGAGAGAGAGAGAGGGAGGGAGGGAGAGAGAGAGAGAGAGAGAGAGAGAGAGAGAGAGAGATGAGAGAGAGAGAGAGAGAGAGAGAGAGAGAGAGAGAGAGAGAGAGGGAGAGAGAGAGGGGGGGGGGGAGAGAGAAGAGAGCGAGAGAGAGAGAGGAGAGAAAAAAAGAGAGGGAGAAGAGAGAAAGAGAGAGAGGGAGAGAGAGAGTAAGATAGAAAGAGAGAGAGAGAGGAGAGAGAGAGAGAAAGAGAGAGAGAAAGAGAGAGAGAGAGAGGGAGAGACAGAGAGAGATAAATGAAGAGAGAGAAGAGAGTGAGAAGAGAGGGAGGAGAGGGGGAGGGAGCGACAGAGAGAGGGTGGAGAGAGACAGAGGGGAAGAGGGAGAGAGAGAGAGAGGGGTGAAGAGAGAGAGAGAGGAGAGTGAGTGAGAGAAAAAGCGATTCATGTATACTATGTAAAGGTACATTAAAAAGTATT